>JAWZYV010014778.1:0-82910 GCA_038373885.1 Cheiracanthium punctorium
AGGCATCGATTTCTACGAAATTTATATATGTTATTCATATATGCAGTACCATGTACCCTATTGAAAAGGGTCTATGTAGCATTAATAGTTTTTCTACAGGAGCACTCAAAATATTCCCAACGAGCTGAAGTACCCGTCCTCGACGGGTTAGTGAATGAAAATTTCCAAAAAGCAAGATCTTTCGTCAGCATTGTAGGAGTACACAGAATGGATGTAGTATGTTGCCAAAGTAAAGAAAGCGAAGTTATAATTTTCATGTATTGTTAAAATATTACAGGTTAGAGTGTAACTAAGTAATATCATTTCATTCGCTTTAGTCGTAATTATGTGATGCGCGAACGAATATTTACGCATATTGAAATAATTTTCGCAAAATATTAAAATTTAATCAACATTTTTGAAAAATTTCAAGCCTAGAATTTGAGTTGAGGGACAACCTATCCTGTCACCCAAATTCGTTTCATTCCCTGCAGTCTTTATTTCGTGATGCTGGAACAAATTTTCAGCATTTTAAAACGATTTTCGAAAAATCTCAAAATGTAAGCAAAATATTTTTAAAATTCAACGCCTATAAATTAAGATTAGCAACTACCTATCATATCACTCAATTTCGTATCATTCGTATTAGTCGTTATTACGTGATGTTTAAAGAAATATAAACGTATTTTGAGAGAATTTTCACAAAATCTCAAAATCTAATAAAAATGTTTAAAAATTGGACTCCTATAGTTTATGTTGAGCAACCATCTATCGTGTGACCAAATTTCATATCATTCGCTTTAGTCGTTATTACGTAATACGGGAACAAAGATTCACTCAGTTTTAAACGATTTTCACAAAATCTCGAAATCTGGATTTTTTTTTAATTAGATGCTTATAGTTTAAGGTGAGTGACCACCTATCATTTCACCAAATATCATTTTTTCACCTTTGCAGTTATTACGTGATGTGAGAACACAAATTTACGCAGTTTGAAATGATTTTCGCAAAATTTCAAAATCTAATCAAGATTTTTAAAAAA
The DNA here is from genome assembly GCA_038373885.1 of Cheiracanthium punctorium. Lineage (NCBI taxonomy): Eukaryota > Metazoa > Arthropoda > Arachnida > Araneae > Cheiracanthiidae > Cheiracanthium > Cheiracanthium punctorium. Next base: position 1,022 of record JAWZYV010014778.1, read on the forward strand.
TTCGAAGCCTATGTTTTAAGTTGAATGACCACCTATCATGACACCCAATTTCATATCATTCGCTTCAGTCGTTTTTACGTGATGCTTGAATACAAATTTATGCAGCTTGAAAGGATTTTCGCAAAATCTCAAAATCCAATCAGGATTTTTTTAAAATTGGACGCCTATGTTTTAAGTTGAGTGACCACCTATCATGACACCCAATTTCATATCATTCGCTTCAGTCGTTTTTACGTGATGCTTGAATACAAATTTATGCAGCTTGAAAGGATTTTCGCAAAATCTCAAAATCCAATCAGGATTTTTTAAAAATTGGACGCCTATGTTTTAAGTTGAGTGACCACCTATCATGACACCCAATTTCATATCATTCGCTTCAGTCGTTTTTGCGTGATGCTTGAACACAAATTTACGCAGTTTGAAACGATTTTCGCAAAATCTGAAAATCTAATCAAGATTTTTTAAAAATTCGACGCCTATGTTTTAAGTTGAGTGACCACCTATCATGTCACTCAATTTCATATCATTCGCTTCAGTCGTTTTTACGTGATGCTTGAACACAAATTTACGCAGTTTGAAACGATTTTCGCAAAATCTGAAAATCTAATCAAGATTTTTTAAAAATTGGACGCCTATGTTTTAAGTTGAGTGACCACCTATCATGTCACTCAATTTCATATCATTCGCTTCAGTCGTTTTTACGTGATGCTTGAACACAAATTTACGCAGTTTGAAAGGATTTTCGCAAAATCTCAAAATCCAATCAAGATTTTTTAAAAATTGGACGCCTATGTTTTAAGTTGAGTGACCACCTATCATGACACCCAATTTCATATCATTCGCTTCGGTCGTTTTTGCGTGATGCTTGAACACAAATTTACGCAGTTTGAAACGATTTTCGCAAAATCTGAAAATCTAATCAAGATTTTTTAAAAATTCGACGCCTATGTTTTAAGTTGAGTGACCACCTATCATGACACCAAATTTCATATCATTCGCGTCAGTCATTTTTACGTGATGCTTGAACAAAAAAAGCGTCACGGACAGAATGACAGACAGACAAACTTTTTTTTGAGGGTCGCATCGGATTCCCGGGTGCTTGAAACGGATAGAAATCGCAAAATTTTTGAATTCCAAGAAATGTACAGACAAAAGTCTAATTTTATTTATATAGAAACATTTCCCTCTATGGGAAGTTATTCTTTAAAGCGTATCATCCTACTATACAGTTACGCTGAACCCTGACTTCAAGATAAAACTTTTATCCGCCATGACTGCAAAAAGATTACAAAGTCAAGGACAAAAAGCTTAACAACTTCTACATCGTTTGTACGATCCGCTTGAAATTTTTCACAACTATGTAAAAAAATATAGAAAAAATCTGCCAGTTTTAAAAATCTGAAAATCCACCCGTTCCCTCATTTTGAAGCGATTTTTCGCTATTTTCAGTTCCATTTCGTTTCCGAGAGTCAAAAAAAGTGAATCATTTGCGTGACAAAATGACCTATTTCAAGTGAAAATTATGTTATTCAATTGGAGGATTCCAATACGTTTAAAATAATTTCTCCCGATTACACAGTTTATTATTATTTTTTCCCTCACAAATAAATCGTCTGCTGGATATTCGAATGTTTATGTATAATAAACAAAAGCTTTCGACTGCGAAAAGATTCCGCGCGTTTCCAGATGAGCATGAGATTCGATTTGGGTCTGTAATAAAAATTGAATATGAACTTATTTATTTTAGGTGGATGAAAATTAAATATATTGAATGAAAGACAAATTTCCTTAAAATGTTTTTTTCTCGCGCCCGTTGTAATTGTCTCCACAAAAGGCTTTGACTTCTAGTTTTAGAGATATTCTGCTCTTTGAAATGAAACAAAATTGGATGTTATTAAGGATTACAAAATGAAGCTTTCCATCGAAAATAGTGTCTGTATAGTTAAAAGTTTTTCTATACGGGAGCACTCAAAATAATTTCAATACAATACGGTCAATGGCAGTTTAGAGACAGGCATCTATTTTAAGCATATAATACTATCCTACAATATGATTAGCGAATAAATAATCCGACTACGATCGTGTGCCTCCCTCAAAAATTGCGCCAAAAGTCGGCAATGTTGGCGACTTTTGCGATAAATTGCCAAATGGGGGTGCGAAAAAATGCTTTGAAAAATGAATCGAACTTGGCGATATTTTTATTATTTTACAATAAATCGAAAAAGGTATTTACGTATTATCCCGGCGACCATTAACGCCAAACTATTTTTTCCTCAAATTTTCTGGCGAATTGTTGGCAATCGTATTCCGAACCATCAATAATTTCATGTGTACGGCATTTATCTTGGCGAAAAAGTTTCTCGTCTTGGCGGATCGCCGGGATAATATGTAAGTACCTCGAAATATGTCTAATGTGATTATATTAAGCTATGACAATTTTTTTGGGAATTTTGAAAATTCGTTACTCGCACTGTAATTAACCGATTTATTGTATTGTGTTTTGTTAAGGACTACCTGCCTAAGAGTAGGAGGGGTCTCCGACCGACGAAAATCCGTTAATGCATTAGAATCCAAAACGGGTTATCGGATTTACACGGAACAAAATTGCAAACTTTGATTCTTTAGCCCGTGGAAAATTAATTTGAAACTGTTAACCCTTAAAAGAGTAAATTTCTCGCTCTCTGTGTTCGTCCGATACCGTTATGTTGTATAAAAGGATTATTTATCTATTTTTAACTTACCAGCAAGTTTAAGAGGTCCTTATGATTTCGGTTATTTGTTTGTTGGGATGTCCACCCATTCAGTGTTTTAACTGCTGTGGATATACATCGATTTGTGCGAAATTTATGTTTTTTCTAAGTACAGTACCATGTACCATATTGAAAATGGTGTATGTAGCATTTATAGTTCTTTCACAGGAGAAAAAATCCAATGTATAGCACAGTCTAAAACAGACCTAAAAAATTAGGGGGGGGGGGAGGTTCAGAGGGGTCTCCCCCTGTATCTGTTGATACATGAATGACTGTATCAACAGTCATTCTTGAAAACATATTCTAGAGATATTCGATTTTTGAAAGAAAACAAGTTGGCATATATATTACTAAGGCTCTCGAAATGATACTATCCATAGAGAATTACGTCCGTATTACGAATAGTTCTTCTACAGGAGCACTCAAAAGAATTCTCATACATTACAGTCTGTGTCATTTGAGAGACACTAATACATTTCTAGCACAAGACAATGAGTATAAAATTTTTATCTTCTTCAGTTAAACGCTAAAAAAAAATTAAAGGTCTTTTACAGGGTCTCGTAAAATCGCATTTATAGTGATAATACAACATTTTTTTATCTACGAAATCTCACCAGTTTTAAGAAAAATACATCGCAGATTTGTCGCCAAAATATTTTTGTATTGGAAAGTGTTTTATAATCTATGAGCTTGGCATGATTTATCTTTCTTGATACTTTAAGGCAACAGATAAATCTTGTAATTTTTTTTTTTCTTTCGTTCTTTTTTTTTTTTTTTTTTTTTTTTTTTTTTAAGATAAGACAATTTCTGAAGCTCTATATAATGGAACTGTAAATCAGTTGTAGACAACTCATTGAAAGAATATATGTATAACTCGGCTGTTCGAGCCACGTCAGGGGGAGACCCCCCCCCTCATTTTTTAGTTTCATGATTGCCATATTAAAACGATATTAATGGACTATGCCATTTTATCTCTCATCTATCGCGTATTTCGCCTGGTAACCCTATGTTGAAATTTTTATGATTGTAACCTATTTATAGAAAATACATGTGATGCACATTCTACAGCTTACGAAATAGTGTAGCAATAGATTAAAGCTGTTGTGAACTAATAGTATTTAAACAAACGGATGAAATTTTTAAACAATCATTTTCTCTACTTATTATAAAAGAAGGTGTCTGTGTGTCTGTGTGTGTGTCTGTCGGCAGCGTTACGAACAAACGGCTACACCTAGAAACACCAAATTTGGTACTCGGGAAGATGTAAATATGTAGTTGTGCACCTCGAAGCGATTTTTTCAAAATTCGACCTAGATTTTTTTTTATTTTATGTTTTATGCGATTTTTGGCATTTTTTCTCACCTAATTCGTAATGACGGCGGAAATTACGCTCGCAGCAAAACGGCATTTGTATCATCGGATAGAGGAGAAAATTTTCTTTTAAAAACAGTTTGTTCTGAATACGTAACATGATTTACCGATTTTTAGGAATTTTTTTACTAAGCATTTGCTTCGGCAAATTGTTTCGTAAAATAATTTTAAAACTGTCGCATCTTGAATTCTATCCGTCATAACTTTTTGATATTTTGACAAATCGTGAAACATTCTTTTCTCCCTCTCTTAAAATGAAAACGAAAAAATTATGTAAATTAGAGGATTTTTTATGAATTTTAATGCAGCCTAATGTTTAGAATTTAATAGCATCAACGTGATCTTACGCCATTCATTACATTGCGATCACGGCACGAGAATTTATCTTCGGTTGTTGCCACAGAAAGGATTAGAAAAAAGGGTTTTCTCAACCAATCGAGTTTTTAAATGGGATATCGGAATTTCAATTCGCAAGTGAGGATCTATGACGTCAAATGCTTTAAGATACGTAAAAATTACGCCATAATTTTAACTCATTTATTCCAGCTCTATTTTCAACACAGGGAGACGATATTTTGATTAAAATTTACTGTAGAAATAAACTAAGAAATTCACGATTATTATTATTAGAAGTGGTATTTTAATCCGGTGCTTATTTAAAAATTGAAATGTCTTCACGGTGCTGAAAATGTTCATTTTAGAAATTACAAAGTTCGTTTCAAAGCGCCATATATTAAAATTTTTCTATTTACTATTTTTATTTTTGACATTTAATTATGGCGCAGACGTTGCCTAACATATGCATGCAGGCTGCGAGTATAGTTTTATTTTAACGTTAAATTACGTTCCTCCATAAAGGTCCTACATAACGCAAAGTTTTAATGATACCGTTTGAAAACTACTATGCGAAATATCGAAATTAACTCCCTCAACCAACTGGGGTATCCTTTACGGCAGTCAAACAGTGACGTCATAAATTTAAAAAATGCGTGAAATTTGTAAACTCTGCAACTCTGCGCCATGTCACAATTAAAGAGGGAATAAGTAGCTCCTCAAGATTACACAGTTTGATGTTTTTCAGGAGACAGGACTATGGAGGATATAAAAGATATCGCTATATTAGATACATGAATATTTAAAATGGCCTCCCTTGGATATTTTCTCCCCACAATAAGATGAAATGGTTTGCGGCGCTAAATACGCCAATCTTATAAAACTATGTATAAATTAAATATATATGGAGAGTTTCCTTAATGGCAACCATTATGTGAAATGATTATTATTTATGCTAATGCGTAAATTGCAAAGAATCGCCGTAGAATCAAAAGATTCCATTGGGGCCAAATAATCTAAGCTGTTTCTTTTAAGGGAGCCTTGAAGAGGGAGAAGCGAAGATAGATAGTATTAATGTACGTAATAGGTAGTATCATTAGATTCGTAAGGATAATATGAATAAATCATAATATACCACGTTAATAAATATTTCATGAAATTAAAGTGTTTCTCCTTTTTCAACGGTTGCCTTACAACCAACTAAACGAAAAGTAATTCTAATTTGCGTTAATATATCCCGCAGTAATTTCAACAGAGGAGATTACTTGAACTTTTTAAAAAATGAAATTCTGTTTTGTCACATGCAGATATGATTTTAGTAGTAAAATATTCGCTTATTCCCGTATGAAGAGCGGGGACGGCAGTTGTCTTAAAAACATCTCTTGAAAATAGCATAAATGAATTCAGAAGACCCCAAAACGTGTAAATACACCAAAATCTCGAAGTCGAGTTTTTTCATGATTACAATACTTTCCTTATATGGTACATGTTCGGAAAGAAATAAATGGTTGTTCATTCCATGTAGTGTCTTAGGTATTTAATACTACAACTTGAGCCTAAAAAACAGTATGATGTAGAAATAAGACATTTTGAAAGCCAGGAGTTCTCTGCAAACCATTAAGCTTTCCACTTTTTTGATAGTGAATGACACTGACGTAGTTTTTTGAGTCATTATACTGCAATGATGCCAGGTTAATACTCGTGACGCAAACTTTACATCAAGAGTCAAATAATTTTGCTCTTTTTCTTTAAATTCCACATCACGAATAAATTCGAATTACACATGTAAGGAAAATTTTCGTTTCCTACCGTGCGAAGAACGGGCACGCAGCTAGTATCAAATAAATGCAACCTTAAGGAGCTTATAGAAATCGGTGGTTTACGTCAGGGGCGTAGCCAGGGGGGGGGGATTTGGGATATATCCCCCCCCCCGAAATTTTTGGATTAGTGATGAAATTTCGTCATTTATACACATATAAGTTCATATCCCCCCCCCCTCCGAAAAATTTTCCAGGCGCATATCCCCCCCCGAAAATTTTTCCTGGCTACGCGCCTGGTTTACGTAACACATACTAACATTTTCAGCGGACATTTATTCTTACTTTTATGTCGCGTTTTCGTAACGCATTTTCGAGTCTCATTTTTATGTCACATTTTCAAAAGGGGGTGAGCGATAAAATTACATAGTCATTAATACATTTAATGTGGCTGTTGCATGCCTGCATTATTTAGTCAACTCATTACCTAGGCGAAACTGAATGAGTATTCTAAAGTCAGCATTGAGGACACACACAAGAGTATATTTAACAATACTGTGGAACAAAAACACAGTTCTCAGAAAAAAATTTCAGGGAGTGTCCAAAAGGGGGAAATAAAAGAAAGACAAAAAGAAAGAAAGGCTGTATCAAAATATTTTTGTTGACTAAACGCGAAACTCGGACAAACGGAGGAGGGGGTATCCAGATCCTTGCACCACCCACCTATGGCCTTTAAAAAATGGATTCCTTACCAATAATGTTACATTTTTGTCTTTATTTGACGAATGAATCCAGAAATAAAGAAACTATAGAAAGAAAACTAAGTGCCGAAACAAAAGAACAGACTTCGGGGCAGATCAAGGGCAAATTAAAGGGAAGGGGTCGGAGGAGGCGACCTCCTCTCCCGAGAAAAATGAAATTAATGTAAACAATCCCAACTTACTTCCATAAAATTAATATGTATGTATATATGTATGTGAATCTTCCATCCAAGCCTTCACCCACAAAATTATATTAATCCGTCACAACAGGCCGGATAATTCATTAGGCTGTAGTCTATCTGTCCCGATCATTTCAGGGACTTTTCAGTAAGAAGTCGAATGAATTTTTTAATGAAGTTGTAATCAAACTTTTCAAAATGACTCAATAGAACGGAAATATTTGTGGCTATTTCTGAAGATGTTCTCTGGAACGCGAGTTGACCTTCTGCATTTCCCCGAGAGCTCTGATCCATAGGATTAAAGGTGGATTCATATCTGCCGCGCCGCATCGCAACCATGCCGTACTGTTTCGCCGTTTTGGACCGTTGGCTATCCTCGCGGCGAGCTTGCCTTGCCGCAAGTAAATACAGCAATGCTCTTAAGTAATTGGCTGTAGCTGTAAAAGCTCTTCTGTAATTGGCTGTAGCTTTGCGGTCGCTGCGGAGTATCTGTTCTCGCCAGATAATGCGCAAACCCTCCGCCACGTGACGTCATTGCGGCGTATTAGCGGTGCGGTACGGCCAGTATGAATCCGGCTTAAGATTGTAGGAAAAAAGCGCCCCATAATAAAGATATTCCCCCACGAAACAATAATTTTTATTTAAATATTGGACATAAAGTTATTTTGCTTTGCAGTAAATATGAGAATGGTATTTTAAATGGATGTTGGGCAGCCCCAAAGTTCTTTTGTTTTAGGGGGTGGCTTTGGCGAAATTCGAAGGTGTACTAGGGTGTAATCCATCTTAGAAGGCTTTTGGTAGTTGGCTTCCTTTGTTTTTACTTAATTATTTATTTTACATTTTACAATATTTAAACAAAAGCGAATTATTTTTTGAAACAATAATAATATATAGACTGTAAGTCCTTTTTTTTATAATTGGGGAATCCACTATTACGATAAATTATCTTATTAATCTCGGAAATTAACCACGTTAGATATAAAAGAATTGATTTTTGGCCGGTAAAAACCACAGGTCAAGAGCGCTAATGCCAGTACGTTCGTTCAAATAAAATAATTAGAACCGAGAGGATCTTCGCACAAAGACAAGACGGTCGGGGTATCCCAGAAGCCATAACCCCAGGCAAACTGAAAACAAAGAGAATTTTCGGATACTCTTGATCCACAAAGAAACTCACAAATTACTTGTCAAATTTAAGATTATTATATCTTGCAAAAACATTTGAACGTAATACGATAATGAATATTTTATCGGAATTTTTTATTATTTATTTAGATTATTTAGAAAAGATACAATCTTCTTATAAAGATTTTTTTGAACAAAATATTTTATATCATTTTTACGAGGATAAGTTGAAAAGTTATGCACTTATGCTTGTAGAATGCTAACGAAATGACCTTTAGAAGTGTTCCAAGCGGTATGTGGAAGTAACAGTACCCCTGTACAAGCATGTGCTGTTTAAATGTCTTCCGTTCATGCCGTACATTTTGAACAGCGGAGGTATTATTGTGCTAGATCTATCTATCACCGGTTCGATTTCGTATGAATTAACCCATTAAATAACTTAACAGAAGTTAAAAATATGTAACATATTATTAGTATAGACCGTCATGAAAATGGAATAATTTTATAAGCATGTATTTTTATAGGGGGAAAATAGCGTTTAAAGGCACAGTTTAAAATGAAATTGATTTCAAATGTTCTAAAAATTTTACAGAAACTATTATTATTTTATGTGTGTAAACTTATCTAGTTATATGTTTGCATCTGGGAAAGGTGGGAAGTGTTAGAAATTCCAAATATATATCCATGAACATTAACATTCATTAATAAAACCTGAGTTGTACGAATAAATAACTTTAAACATCGTCTTTCTCACTATCTATTTAGCCCCCCCCCCAATTTATTTTTGAAGGGCATTTTTTCCACACACCAATTTACTTGGAGAAATTGATTGTCTAGTGTTGCTCATTTTGAATCAAGAAAATTCGTAAAAGTTGAGTTTTATTTTATTATCGCACAAAACCTAGAGATTAGCTCACCCAAGGTGGAGGAAGTGCTGCGATAAACCTCTCGCGAATATAATACGTGGGACCTTTTAGTTTTGTTTACAAATAGTTAGCATTAGTAATCCCATTAACTAATTAATTAGCACTAAACATAAATTATAATATAATTAGCACTATTTATTTTCTCGTTTAATTTATCTCTACTACTTTAACGTGAGTGTGAACTCCTCCCCCTAAATATATATATATACATATAAATATATATATGGGTGCGTCACTGAGCAGGGGGCCCCTTGGTAACATTTGCTACGGGCCCCGCGCTGTCTTAATCCGCCACTGGATAGAATAGGATATCACATTTGTCAAATTCCTACTCTTAGATAGCTTTAGTTTTCCCATTACATTGAAGAAAACAATAAAGCAGTTTTTTCTAGTAGGTTTTTCAAATCAATGGTATTCATAAACAGATAAAATGGCAATGTTTTGTTTATCCAAATCAGCATAAAGCAAAAGGTAACATTTACATTAGAACAAATAACATATGGTCAAAAAGTGATGTTAGTGATGAAGTTAGAATTAAAGTGCAATAATTGATGCTAGTAGTTTGAAACTGAAAATCAATTAATAAAAAAATATTAATAATTCAAATAAAATATATAATTGACAAACATTGATGCATTTCATCACAATTCCAAATTTTTCCATAAATCAATGTAATTTGTTTAATTTTTTGGGGCCTCTTCATCTTTAAATGAGCTCTATTTTCAAATATTTTAATAATAGGAGTACAAGAACCTTTCTAGAGGGTGTGACCCACCTTTTTAAAGAAAAAATCTTTACTTTGAGTTTTGCGACACTCTTAGGACCGTTGGCCACAAATCTTTGGGAGTAGTGATCAGAGAGTAGTAAAGTATAAATAAAATAAGAAGATATGTTGTTAAAGGAGTAGAACGTCAGTCAAATCATCAAACTTCGGAAACTCTAATGTTGCAAATACATTAAAACACTCATTGTGTGAAAAGTGACTCTTTTGACGAAATTAATTTCGCAAGCGTTAGTAATTTCATAGAAGATTGAATATTTACTCCTTCAAAAGTTCACAATTGAAACCCTTTATAGATGGAATCAGACCCCACTCTCTGGCAATAATATAGGTAGGGGAAGGTGGCCCAAAATGATGCTAGCTGGCAAAACGAACCACATATATTTTCGTAGACACAGGAAGCGCTATCTACCGGGTAACGCGTAAACTAGTTTTGTCAAGTCAAGAAGAAGCAATTGCGGTATTTAAGAGATCGGTATATTACGTGTGTGAATAGAATTCTTCAAAAAACTGAGTTTTATCATAGTTCTTATAAGGTGCACACTAACTTTCCTATTTATTAAGAAATGCAGTCTTTGATGTGCAGAAATATGACTTGATTTACTGAATAGAGAATGTTTTTAGATGTGAATTATACTTGCAAAGGGTGTTATGTTTCTCGGCGTGTTTCAGTAATATGACCTAAAGTGGCCAGACATACTGCCGGGTAAAATGATTCGTCGACTAAAGAAACTCCAGTACCGGGTCCTAGCCATCATGAGAGACCTTTAACGGCTCTCAAAAAGCGTGACTCACTATTACATTATTTAATTTATTTACTGTAGGCCCTAATTTTTGAATTATAATTTTGAAATATTCCAATCGATTATTTGTGGCACTTTTTTATTTTAAAATTTTCATAAAATAAATTCTGCATACTATGTAAAACTTATTTTATTACATATGTATGGTCATAATTACTTTTACATCGTTTATTTGGACGAAAGAAAACAATTTACAATTATTTTCAAATGAAGGATCATTTTGCCATTTGGTTGAGGGTAAAATGATCCTGTAGACGTTTTCTCAAAATGTTACTTTTTCGTTACTCCATGCGCTTTTAAAATATTATTAAAATATGTTTATGATGCAAAATATAGTGTAAAATATGATAGCCAAGAGCCAAAGTTTTATTTAAATATTTATGCTATTTTATACAAGTTTTTCCCTTAAGGGGACCAATTTAGGTCGCCTTCCCCTAACAACAATAATAAATATTGGATCTCTTTGGAATTTCTAAGTAACTTATAGAGATTTGAGAATTAACTGCGTATTTGAATTATTTAACTAAAAAATATTGAAGTGAATATTCTCAACTAACTTTTGAGGTATATTAATATTTCGAAACTGTGTGTGTGAACTTCCAGAAAACAAAAATTCCAACAGTTCTTTGTTGAGCCTTGAGTATTTCATGTTATAGTAAGCTATTAACATGAAATTTTAAACAGTTATTATCGAACTGTTTTATATTTTGAAGAATATATTTGAAAATTCTTCTTTCGCAGTAGGAATTCCTTCTTTGAAACTGTTAATTTTTTTTCTTTAATTATCATAAATATGTCTTTCAAAATACCAAAATTGGATATGCTCTAATCTGAGCACATTAGTGAAAAAAAAGTGTACGTCAAAAAGCAATGCTGGTTTGTAAAATCTAGTACAAAATTGAAGCATGTCTAAAGCTCTAAAATTAAATTCTTATAAATTGAACTTCTTTTAATATTTCTTTTCATGAGACAGAACTTTTAAATACTTGATGTGAACTGTGTATTAACTCATACGTCAGACAAAAATTTCATATGAAGCCATGACTGATGAATTACATTATAAAATGCTGTCTTCCGGATTCCATGAAATAAAATGTTTCAGAAAGCAAACTACAGAAGGTAGTTCAAAAACGTTTCAATGGAACCAATATTTTTCAGTCGATAATAAAGTAAAATCTTGTAATTGGTTTACTCCATATTCGATGCATTGAATATTATGTAAAGATTGAAGCCAAAGAATACAGCCTTATTATCCAGGCGAAAAAAAATTGCTATACAAATAGCTCTAATGCAATGAATTGCAGCGTAGGCTATTCCGGAAGTACAAGCAAACTTTTTAATCAATCACAAAGGAAAACACTCCCACATAGCCTATCGCAGAAAACATAAAAAATGAAAAAAAATTAACAACCCAGATAAGAAATCAAAAACCAAAAAGTCCCCCCCCTCCCCCACTTCAATAGATCACGATCTATAAAAATTACAAGGGAGGGTTATTCAAGGCAGAAAGATCGCACAACACATCTCAATAATCGAGATCAATAAAAGAATGTTATAAGAAAGAAAACACTAAGTTATTACATCTAAAGAAAAACCTGGCAACGAGGTCAAAGCCGATCTTGCACGCCACCTAACGAAAGGAAAAGTAAGCTTTTTCCAGTGAAGGGGAAAAAAAAAATTAAAAAGAAAATGAGTGGTCATCTAACAATGCTGCAGAGGGGGAAAAAAAAAAAAGAAAAAAACGATTGTACGCATGTAATAAAGGAATGTCTATTCTTTGGCCTAGTTGGACCTTACGGGGTCACTCTTGCCGGCGGAAGTGGGAGGGGGGAGTTTTAGGGATATAGTTTTTGACGTTGGGTATATAAGACGATGTTAGTTGACGGCTTTCATTCATTATTTGAGTATTTTGGAGTGTTATTAGGGAACCATGAAGGCTCAGGTAAGAGCTACATGTTGGGTACTGGAATACACTGTACTTTCTATGACTTATATTACTAGGGCTATGTGTTTCATAAGATAATTAGTAACTAATGCTACTTAACTGATTTAGTTACGCTTTAGAGAGCGAAATACTTTCTTAATATATGTACTTGATAAGGAAATATTTTAAAATGTTATTTATGGATTGTGCTTTTAAACGACTTCATTTAGGTATAATTATCAAATTTTAAAACAGATTTGTTGAGAACTGTTAGGCAATGCAATTTTACTGCCATTTCCTATTTCTATAAGTAGATATAAATTTTTAAAAGTTTTTAAGTTAAAATATATAAAAACAAACAAACAAACAAATAAATAAATAAAACTAGCACTTATTTCCGTTATTATTCTTAATTATATTTCAAGATGGTGATTTTATTTATTTGTTTATTTTCAAATTTGAGCAATTCCATTTCTGAACTGACAGTATCATATTGCTTTTTACACTCTTTAGTGTACTAAAAATTTAAAGCCCCAAAAAAAAAAAAAAAAAAAAAAAAAAAAAAATGAATACTTTTGCTTAATACTTTTCTAGATATAAAAAAAATACTATTGTTTTCTGAGTGAGTCTCCATTACTCAATTATTTAGTGCAATATTTATAATTATTTTTAACATGATTTTAAACAACTAATTTAGAAAAATTTTTAGAAGTAATTAAAATTGTGCACTTTTTTCCTCTTTTAATTAATGTCAAAACATTATTCTTCGGTGTTTCTATATATTTATTCTAGATATTCTGATCTTTTCAATTCGTGTCGTTAAGTAGCAGGAGCATATTTATTACTTCTTATATGCCAAATTATTGTTTTACCTGTGTTTGGATACAGACAATATAGTAACATGGGGTCATTTCCTACCACCAAATCCGTTCATTTATAGTAAAAAGCCTTTTAAAGATTCCGTGATTTTATATTTTGTTTCCTTTTACATCTTTTTCTAAGGACAAAGCGATTCAATTCGAAGCTCTCGATTCGAAAGAGTGATTTCAGATATTTTTAAAAACCTTCGATAGCTATTTAAGAGTTTTTCAAGAGAAAATATTGACTTTGAATAGAGGAAATCTAATAAATTGCCATTAGACAGTTTAAAAAAATGAAAGAACAAAGGAAAAAAGCAACAGGATTTTTTTTTCAATTCACCGAAAGTGTCGTTCAGTCCTCGCCAGAAGATGGATAAATTTATATCCTTCAGAAATTGCTAACGGCTACCGAGAAGACTTTCGGAACCGCGCATTCTGTGTGCACGTACGCCATATGAACATTATTCTTGAACTTGCAAACTTTTAGCTACTAATCCAGTGCCTTAGTAAAGAAGCTACCGCAGTAAAATTAATTTTGAATGCTTTCCAACAAGCTTAAAATATGTTTACGATTACGGTTTGCACCTTTTTTTGTTCGACCGGATTCTAATACTGTAAATATGCATCGATTTTATTTATTTGTTTGAATGATAAATGAAATTTACATATATATGTATATAAAATTTTATATATTTATATACAAGATTGCTATGCTCTTTGAGAAGCTCAATGATTACCATGTATCCTGGTAAAACTGGTGTGTATAGGATTTATAGTTTAATAGAAGAATGTACAAAAGAAACTTCGGTGCCTTAATTACTTTACACTCTTAGCTTCCTTGCTACGAAGATGCGGCGGCAGCGCTTCCCTTTCTGTGCCCATCGTTTCATCCTGGCATGGATCTTTGACTGCCAAGCTGTATTCCATTGTATGTAAGCAGGATGCAATTGTTGGGACGCTGCGAGAACATTTAGAGACTAGTTAGCAGTGAGGGTTACAGAAGGGGAATCACTGATGCCGCTCTTTCACAACTATGGTAGTGAACAGGCTATTTCCTTTTGAAAGAAAGGTTGTTTTAAAATAATACTGTATAATCCAGAGTTTCTCTTTCTTTTTTAAGATTGTGACAATTGTTTATCATCAGTTTATTCCTAATACTTAGTATTAAGGCAATCAGAAAGGAATGTCGATTTTTCATAACGCAATTTTTCGTCTACCCGGAACTATTGAAGCTAATAATACGAAATTGCCGCCCAGGTGGCGTAGTGGCTAAAGAACCACTGTATCACACCTCGGGTACGGGTTCGATTCCCGGCTTGGGCTTGGGCGTTTACATGCCCGTCCCTTCATGGGGGATAACGCTGGCCGCTCACTGGGTGCCCCCATAATAAGCGCCTGTGATTCGGGTCTTAGCAGGGGCGAATGCTTGATGAGCAGGGGCCCACCCTTTGCAAGGAGAAAAAAAGAAATTTGGCATGTACGTCAGTTTTTTAATTTATGTGTTAGATTAGACAGCATTTTTCAAAATTCATAACTTGTGGGTAGTAGGGGATCCAGACGTTCTTTTCAAATACCCCGCGCGATCTCAATGAAAAAGAGATATCATAAAATTCTTGCTGCAAAATGCCACATTCACGAGTATCTAAAAATCAGTTTCAGGATATTTAGAATATCCTCCTCCAAGGAGGATAGGCGTGAAGAAATGGAGAAGGCGGCCATCTTTCATGAAAAAAAATCATTATCTATAAAATTTTTGCTTTAAAATGTAGTAAATGTGAGTCCTATGTTCAAGCACAACTTGTTTTTAATTCAGAAGTTGTTGAAAATTTATTTGTTTGAATTTTATGTAAAAAAAAGTGACATTGCTTTCCTGTCCTCCTAAGGTCAAAATAATGCCATTTAAAAAAGTATTTTACAATCTATGCTTTATCTTTCTCGTTTAAGATTGCGCTAACAGTCGTTCATCACCAGTTTATTCCTCCCGGCTAGTTTTTCAAACATGCGTTTTCTTTCTTTCTCTTGCCAGATTTTCATCCTCGCATTCTTGCTGGCCGCGGTCCTAGCCGAGGAAGCCAAATCTGAGGACCTGGTCGCCGCTGAGAGCGGGCCCCACTACGACTACTATCCCGCCCCGCATTCGCACAGCTCCAGTCACGGGTACGGATCGCACGGCCACCTCAGCAAGGCCCACGACACCCACGGACACGGCCAGTACGACGATCACGCAGTGGACGACAAGTCCAGCTACGGCAAGCACGGGTCTCACCTGGTCTCCTCGTACGGCGACCACGGGTCTCACGGATCTCACGGCGGTCATCAAGACCATTTCGGTAAGAACCATATTCCTGCTGTTACACTGTTTCATTTAAACCCTTTAACGCGCAGTGTTCCCGCTCTGGAAACACCAAATTCTCACGTTTTGACTGTTGCCAGTCACGAAGAATACATTGGATTTCTATAAAAATAGTTGCGGGTGACGTAGCTACACGAGAATCCTTTACTTTTTAGCACGTCATTTCCCGTAACAAAAATGGTCACGAATATTTTTAACAGCAATGACATCTGCTGAAAAATGGAAGAATGCAAGAACAGCTGGATAGATGGCCCAATGCTGGAAAAAGGTCAGCCGTTGCCATCGTTCGACTTAACTACCAGCAAGATGGCGGACGATCGAAACGTTCATCGCGTGCCACAGATCTAGAGACCCTTTTTTGACGCAGATGGCTGTGTATGCAGCTATTAAAAATATATTTTTCAACTATATAGACAGATTTGCTTTTACCTAAATTTACATTTACTGTTATCAGAACTGCTTTAGAACTGCTTATCTTAACTCAGTGGCGTGCGCAACACCAAGAAAAGAGTTATGTTTTCCATGTTTAATCTTGAACTGAGCCCTAAACTGTTCACTTCCATATTCTGATAGACGCAACGGCGAAGATTTCGTTCTGCATTCACTGTTGGGCTCTATGTATTACAGCTATCCCTTTTGCAGTAGAAATGATTATACCTTATAAAAGAGGGGGGGGATGCATTCCTGTTGATATCATTGATTTTAAAAAGAAGTTCTTCATAGAAAAAAAGTTTATTGATCATCCTTAAATGGATTTTATAACTGAAAATACTTTGATGATTTGTAACTTATCGCAGTATTATTCGAGAAAAAAACAAGAGCCAATTATCATTTTGATTATAAACGAAGACTTTAAGAAATGTTATCTAAAAGGTTTTTTTCTCTTTTTCTGGCTAGCGGAGTGAGGTCACCAGATTATCTCAAAGGCATATTCATTTATAAAACTTTCAAAGTTAAAAAAATGTTTATAATGCTTATACCTATAAACTCAGCCTATTTTCGTTCCTTTCTTTCTTTCTTTCTTTTTTTTTTTTTTTTTTTGGTGAGAGAGATTCCATAATGTTATTTTTGAAATTATGAAATAACGAAATATAATTTTAATTTTAAAATAGAAATGAACTAAATCATCAAAACTTTATACTTAGAGTAAATTCGAACTTATTAAGCATAAAAATCGTTATGCTGAAGACAAAATTATTTACATAATCACGTAGACAATCCTTTGACACAATTTTATTTTAGAAAATATGTACAGTTTGTAATCTTTTATAAAATTTCTTTTTAGTATTAAGACTTAGAATTGCATGTATTGTAAATACATTTCTAAAAAATACTATTACAATAAAATGCATGAGTTTCAGCTATGTCCTAACACAGATGAGAAGCATTTAATTGTCTGAGCGTCTTGGAAATAGGCAAATAATGTAAAGTTGTTTTCACGGTAAAATTTCATGCAGGTTTAAAATTATGAAAAAATAAAAATAAAATTTTTATTTTTTATTTAGGAATATTTTTAATTATTAAAAAATATGCTCGTAATTTACTTACAACATTTAATATCAAAACATATTTTATGATACTTGGGTGTTTTAAATAATTTAAATTATAGATGCTTTTCAGTGAAAACTGGAATTAAGTGGACGGGATTTTACGTCATAGCCGCCTATAAGGTTAAACATAATGAGTTATTTTCTCATTTTCTACCAGAGTCATATAACTTCTAAAAGATTCTGAATATCTTTAAAAAAATATTTTTTTTTAAAGCATTTTCTAGTGAACCCGGATAAGTTTAGATAAATTAGAATTTCCTTTGAAAAAAAAAATATTAATTAAAATTGGAAACTGAAATCGAGATATTGTAATTTCATAAAGATGTCATTGTACATAGCTTAAAAAAAACAAAAAACAGGATTTTAGACTGAATGAGTATTCCCATGTATTTTCTTTCATCAAATTTGCTTGCAATTGTAGTTAATTCATAAGAGTTGATCTATAATTTCAGTCTTCCATATTTTATAACTGTTTACCGTATTAATGGATAAGTATTTATACCTTTAGTCATAACGCTTGGTAATTTATCCTTGCAAAATGGTTAGTCCTTCTTGCTTGCAAAACAGAAAGTATAGTTTATTTCTCGACCACGACTTAAGCACATTCCTATACAACCTGTTATATTCATTGCAGGTTGTTATGTTACTTACCTAACTGTTACTCCAACAACATCATAAGTAATCTTGGTAATATACAATTCCTAATCGTCTATTGCTGTCCTAGGGGATTATTATGGTTGTTCTAGGAGAGATAAAACTCAAATATATTCTTACTTTAACAAAAGTGGATTAATTTTCTTTTACTTTTCAATGGAGGTATTTGGAATGTTTCAAACAGGCATACGATTTTTCACGGAATCATGACTTTCTTTAACCTCTGCAGGCAAACACTCTGCTTACGTGAAGAACAGTGGACACGGTTACGAAAAATCTTATTCCTACGATAAGCAACTCCATCTTCACGATGTAGACGCTCACAAGTCCGGACATCATGATAGTCACTCAAAGCATGATAACCAGGGATACAAAGTGAGTAATTACTACACTTTTAACGCAGTTTATTGGCTTGCACTATTTTGAACTCTAAAATCTTTCATTGCTAGATTTTTACCTGCAAATTTGTAAAATTATAGGATTTTTCCCCCTGTTCTTTTCATATATACTAATAAATACAGCGGCAGTAGTAAACTAATACTGCACGGTTCGTAAAACTTTACAAACCAGATAGAAATTAATGTACAGAAATTACCGCAAAGACATTAACTGTATAATAAAAACTTTAATTTAAAGTAGATAATAATCAATGAGATTGACAGGATTATTGAAAAAAATATCATGCTTTTTTCCTTGAAAAATGTTCAATTGTAGAAAAATGAGAGGTAAACATTTATAATTAAATGTTGTACATTTTAAAGTGAATTTTTTATGTCGCATTTTTATGAGTTTCGATCGTAAGCATACAAACTTTTGCCTAAATTTTATTATTTGCACTTCACCAACCATAATATAAGAACGAGACTAAACATATTAATTATACTTCTTTTTTGTTAATTTTTGATATTAATTTCTCATTTAATATTCATTGCTATCAGGATATATCATATTCTTAAATCTCAAATCGCATTTCTAAAATGACAATTAGAAATTTTAGGTAACTTTAAAACTTTATTATTCATTGCATGCGAGTTTTTATTAAGGGAACTTCGATAGAAAAAAAAAATCGGTTGATTCCTACTTTAGGACCCCCACTCTCGCCAACGCGACGATGAATATTGATATACAGTTGCCATTACCATTTTTTGTATTTATATTGCAGCCATACGGCAAAGGGTTTATTCGCAAATTTCTCTCAGTAATCAATCGGTTTCCAGTTGATTTTGCCCGTGATCAATCATGAGTTTTGATCTTTGATAGGGCCGTTGCCTACGAAATGCTCATAATATGTAGTATTACGTAGGCAACGATAAGGTTTAGTATCCTTTTACGCATTCTCGAACTTTGTTTCGAAAAGTTCTATTGGCTTTTACCCAGTAAAGTATAATTTCGTAAACACTGGATACTAAATTTCTGTTGTATTTTCATATCGGTACGTATTAATAGGAGCAGACGATTTCAACTCATTAATATTAGCATTGTCAAGCACAAATAAATCTGATAAGGGAAATTTGGTTGCTAGGGTATCTTTAAATATTAAAGTCGTGATTAAAGTATACATATGTATTTTTATTTATGCATTAATGATATAATTTAATGACACGTACGCAAACATTTCTGGCATCTGAAAATAAGTTGCTAGGACAGTTTTAAATGTTAATATTTTATATTTTAAAGACGTATTTTTGTTCTTTAAAGTTTTTTCTTCTCTTTGTTCGTTTTTTCTTTCTTTTTATTTCTTTGCCAAATTTTTTTTAAAAATCATTGCAGAATTAGTTCTTTTGTTAATTATTTTAACATTCTGATTCCATTTCCTAAAATTGTTGCAATTTAACCTACTTCATTGGTTAAAATAAAGTAAAAATTCACGAATCCGCTTTTAATAAAGGAAATACTTATAAATGTAAAGAATCTGCTCATAAATTCTTGTCAAATGAAGTCATTTGGAACATGTAAGTACATCATTACATTTATTTTAGTTGCCAACTAATGTATTTTTAATAATTGTCTTCAAATTCCGTATTTGGTGCGTTTAATGCTGAATTCTTCACATCCATTTCATTCAGTTTCTCTGGGAAGCGTTGAAACTTGTGCGCATGCGCGATCACGGACTATTGACAGGAAGGCTCGCCAAAACGCGGCGATTTTTTACTTTGGCGAGAGTGGGGGTCCTAAAGTAGGAATCAACCAAAAAATCCAAATAAATGAAACTAATAGAAACAATTATTTGATATTGGAATTCTAGCTCAAAAATGTTATCTCAAATGAATTCAAGAATTTAATGGATGAACATGTTAAATGACATTAAAAATCAAATGAAGATTTGTAGGCTGTAAATATGCTAAGCACTGCATTAAAAATTGGATTATCACTGATTTTGCCAAATCTAATTATAAGGCTCTTAAGACAAATTTGTGTTATTTATCGAACTTAAAGAAGGACACTCTAGTAAATTTACAGCTCATTATCTTAAATTTACTTTTTGTCCTTTTTTACATGTTCATCCCGACAGCTTTTCAATTATAAATATGGCTAAAGGGTAAGGAAGAAGTTTTGAAAACAAGGTTGAAATCTCAAAGCATATTGAAAAATATTACAGTTTAAAAATGATTCCTTTATTATATTAATTGATGTGTACTGCAAAAAATATACAAAAATTTAATTAAAAAATAATAGACATGCATACAATTTATATATAACTAGTCTAGATTTTAAGATAAGTGAGATTCCGTTCATTATATAAATTTCGAAACTGAAATTTCTTTTTTGGACTGAACTAAAGTGCATCTTTCGTGTTGAGGAAAAAAATTAAATAAAGTGAAGGTTATCCCACGGATGTAAAGGTCACCGACAGAAAGAAGCTTATAGAAACGGACGTACTCAACCATCATTTTCCAATACCAACGAAGGTCCAGAAATTTGAAGGGCACTCGTTTCTTCAAATTCCTTTATCCATGGATGTATTGTTTCGAATGATAAAAGGAAACATAATCTTGGTTTTGTATTCATTTTGGTAATTCAGTAATTATGGACTACCGAATGCGATTACCGATTCTATCAGATGAAAGTTTGAATGTTTATTATGCTGTTAAATATGCGTGATGTTGTAATAGGAAAAACAATTTACTGTTCAAGTATAGAATGTTTGAAGCCTCTAACTTAATCTCATATTTTTTTGCGAAACTGGTACTGTTATATTCTCTAGGAAGACATATATTACACAAACAACCAGGCCTTATTGTCTCGAAACAAGAGGCTTTTTTTATGATATCAATTCACGTAACAGTAAAAAGCACTAAATACATTTTTTTAAAGAAAATATAAAACTTTACATACTATACAAATGGTTATTTGTTAGAGTTACAAATATGTATGTCTAGGTTGAATTGTTAAACATTTATTGAAATTAACAAATATTCTTATATAAAAATAACGTTTAACCAAACTATTAACTGTTGATATTCTGGACTTGCCTGTTAAGGTGAATTTGAAAGTTTTTCAGCATTATATTTCTATAAATATGTTATTATGTATCATAATACATTGCAAGGTGCTAAATATTCAGTAATGTGCTTTTAAAGAATTGTATTAATCGAAAATATTGTGAGCCAAAACAACATTTTTCTAATTTAAATTAGAAGAAAAATTGGATTCTTTAATCATATTCAATATATACTAGCAGAATATCTGAATCG
Organism: Cheiracanthium punctorium; assembly: GCA_038373885.1. NCBI lineage: Eukaryota > Metazoa > Arthropoda > Arachnida > Araneae > Cheiracanthiidae > Cheiracanthium > Cheiracanthium punctorium. The sequence goes on from JAWZYV010014778.1 coordinate 22,844, forward strand.
GTAACATAAGTACTTTCAGTCACATACGTGACCGTCTTCAGGAGTGGAACATCTGTAGGAGGTCATGTACGTGACTGAAAGTACTAATGTTACGGATTAAGGTATTCTGTTATACTTTAAATATAGCCTTTTCTATTTTAAGTACTTTACTTACCTACATCTCTTAAGGCAAAAATTATACGTTGTGAACCAGACGCGAGCAGCTCCTTTCAGATGCTAAAGTTAAAATTTAATGTAGTTTTGATAGAGCTGAAATTTAATAAAAATGCATACAACTTGAACTGCATTCTGATTTGCATTGTTTATTCATGTGTGTACGTTAGGGAAATTAAAAATGAATAGTTAAATTGGAATTTAAGTATTAAATAATAGAAAATTAAAGAACACGTTTAATGAATTTAATACGTAAGGTAAGGTGGGCAGGTGGGGCAGCTTTCTAGCATAGTTTGACTGTAACGTAATATTGAACCTGTTGTAAGAGACATAAGGTTACATTTTTTCCTATGCAATCTCACAGAAATTTCCTTTCTGAATATGGAAACTTTTGTCAAAAATCAGAGTTCTGATTTAAAGGAAAAAATAATAAAGGAATTGAGCAAAAGTAGTCCACTTACCCTTCTAATGAGGTCCACCAGTGAATATTTTTCAGTGGGCGATTGGTAGAATTTGGAGTAAGTGAGTGGATAAAAGTGTACATTTTTTAAAATCCTAGGTGAAAAAATCATTAGTTTATCTGAAACGGATTTTTTTTGCAGCAACAATTTTTGCAATGCAAATCTACTACTTACTCTGTGCAAAAAATATCTCAGTATGAGAAGCCAAATTTTTACAAAATCGCTCATTACTTCCACAAAAAATAAATTAAAATAATCCAGATGTTGTATGTAGATGTACAAAAACAATGTAGCAACTAATTTGTAATGAAGAATTAGTGAAATTTAAGGGTTTTTGATCCACTTTCCCTGCTGGCCCATTCCCACCTCGACCAAAGTTAGTCTTCAAGAAAAATTCTTTAAATTAAATAATAGTACTTTTCATTTTACATTTTATTTAAAAGTGCCCGAAAAATATGTATCTGTAACTATTTCAGAGTAGAGTATCCTCTTAAGCTGTTTGAGCACAATTTTCTCCCCTCAGGAATAACTACACAGAACACTTTTCTTTTAATTATCAGTCTTGTAGATCTTACTAGTACCCAGGACTAAAATTAGAAGATGCAACGAAAATATTTTTCACCTCATAAGAATAACTAATTGTGACTGGAAATTGTTTCATTCTTACATGATGCATATATTTGAGAGAAAATTATACACCACTGCGAAGACTGGAGAACTTGAAACCTATGACCGCGCGTTAAAAAATAGTATTCAGTTTTCTTTTCTCCTTAAAGCAATTTAGAACCATTAACATGGCTCTGTTACGCAGTACTAAGCATAATTTACTATGTAACTTACAAAATTTAATCAACTATTTAGCTATTTCGAAAGTTTCTAAATATTCATCATTATTTGAAATTTAGAAATGTGTTGATGTTAAGAACTTTACAAGCCAAAACAACTGTTTTCGATTTTGAGCTTTTTTGCGTTCTTATTGCTTTTGAAGCAAAATTTACTTTCTTCTTTTTATTTTTTATTTTATTTTGGAATGACAAAGTTTTTACTTTTAATTGTAATGGATTCTGATATCTCGTTAGCTCATACTGTCATGAACCAAAATTATTTGTCCATATTAACCCTTTTGGTATGGAGGAGCTGGCCGCGGTTATATATTCACGGTACGAGGAAGTTGTCCGGATGAATGGATGCACTGTACGGAAATGTAAACCGCGAAAACGTGTTTTGCGGCATCCATGAAAAAAAGCAAAAATGTTACTATATTCTAACAGAAAAAAACTACTGTTTATAAATGTGATTAATTGATGGCATCTATGGTAATCATACCCATATAACTTTCCGTGAATGCAGATTTTAGGTGGAGCGGCGGTAGTACTCGGAGAACGTTTCGTGGATATCGCCATTGGGCTGCGTTAATACCCAGAGAACGTTTCGCGGATGCCGCCAATGGACAGCAGTAGTACACAGAGAACGTTTCGTAAATGCCGCCAATAAGTGGCAGTAGCACAAAGAGAACATTTCGTGGTTTCCGCCAACGGGCGGCAGCAGTGACGAAACGGTTAAATGATGTTAAAATTCAGTGTTTAAAAAATCATAAATGATCGCGCCAAAAACAATTGCCTATAATGGAATAATTATATTGACTTATGAAAGGAATTTAAGCTAAATACACTCATTATAAATTGATGGGAAACGGCACTTTTTAAAGTAAATTTTACTTTTTAAAAACTTAATAGCAAAGAGCAAATAAATAGCATTGTCGATGGTACGTTGACTTCTTTAGAAAAGCTACACATATATCAAAAATGCAATTCTGTTGAGACCAGAATGAAGCAAAAAATATAAGTGCCCATCTATTAATTTAGAAATTTATCTTCACACTTAAGCAATTTGTTTTGATTACATGCATTCATTTATATAATATTCAATGATATAACTGTGATAAAATTTCTTCAGGATGCTGGCCACTACGACCAACACGGCCATAAACTGTACGGAGCGCACGACAAGCACAACAGCTACGGATATGGAAACTCCGGACATGAGAAATCTGACTATGGCCATCAAGGTTACAACAAACACATCAGCGCTAAGCCCTCTTACTCTTACGGCAGCGGCCACTACGCTCCAGTTGCTCCAGTCTACGTCCAGAAAACTATTGTACCAGCTGCTCCAATTGTACCCGTATACGTACCCAAAGCCCCAATCCCCGTGGCTGCACCAGTGTATGGTCATAAACCAGTTGTGCCTGTGTATGAGAAGCCAGTAGTTTCAGTCTATGAAAAACCAATAGTTCCAGTCTATCAGAAACCATTAGTGCCAGTATACCAACCAAAAGTTGCCATACCTGTGTACAGACACAAGTCTTCAGTTCCCGGATATTACTCTTACCACCACTAGAACAGTAAGTTTGAGTATTCAATATTTGCTTTTTTTTTAATTGATGTGAGTGAGATATAGTTAGGCGAGGGAAGATATATAATAATAATAGTACAGTCAACTCCGGATATAGTGAACTTTTGGCTATAATGAACGCAAACCATTAGTCCCGATTCACATACAGGATCTCTTCATCACGGAACACTTCGGTTTAGTGAACTTCGGATATAGTGGACGAAATTTGATTGTCCCCAGAGGTTCATTATAACCGGAGTTGAGTGTCTTATGGATTCTTACTTTAAAGAGGGTCTACACTACGCCTGAGGTGCACTTTGCATCAATCTTGAAATCCGCCTCTTAGTGGGTTTTCGGATAAATATTTACGGTTTCAGATATACCCGACAGAAGGCATGTAAACTCGACATGTTAAATGAACTTTGATATAATAAAATAACAAATTCAATAATTTCCGTTTTTTTAATTTAATAAATAAACTTTTGAAATTACAGAAAAAAACAATGGTTAATTTCCAGCTTATTAAATAAATGAATTGCAAGATAGTGCTATCTTTAGGTAAAATTGAAATTGTTTGGAAGAATCGATTAAAATAGTTTCTAAATAGGAGTAAATTCACTCTGGAAGTTTGATGCAAATGCACTTTGGTTATTGATTGCACTATAATGAGAATATGGCAATGATATATTGTAATAAATGTATCAAAATTAAGATAATAATACAGCTACATTTACAGTTTTAATTGATTATAAATATTTTAAATTCTTGTGAAAAATTTTACTCGGAGAACGTTTCGTGGATATCGCCATTGGGCTGCGTTAATACCCAGAGAACGTTTCGCGGATGCCGCCAATGGACAGCAGTAGTACACAGAGAACGTTTCGTAAATGCCGCCAATAAGTGGCAGTAGCACAAAGAGAACATTTCGTGGTTTCCGCCAACGGGCGGCAGCAGTAACGAAACGGTTAAATGATGTAATAATGGCGAAACGGTTAAATGATAATAAGTCTAATTATACAAAAAGTGTTATTTTTAGTTAAAATTCATTAACTTATATTTTGTTATTTTTTAAACATCTTTTAACTTCAAGTAAGTACAGAAAAATTCTTTTAAATCACTCTAAATTCCTCACTTCTTTGTACCTTTAAATTTAACATTTATCAGTTCAAAAATAGCAGAATAAAGACCACCTTTGATTATCATAAAATCGATGTATAAAAATGTGTGAGCTATGAAATACCGTTTACTATAGCTGTATAAGTACATAGATGATTTTCGCATATGTAATTAAATTTTAATTTGAGTAATTCTAGTGTTAGAAACAAAAATGGGGTTTTATTAATATATTAATTAACTAGAGAAGAAAATGTCGTATTTGTATATCACAATTCAATATTTATCGCATTCAGAAAAATATAAAATACAATAGGACGTACCATCTCTGATAGCTTTAAACATCTAAGTCACTTGAAATTTTTAAAAATAAAATAAAATTGCAATTAGTACTTTCAAGCAATCACAAAGAGAATTTCGTCACGAATGGTAGCAAATCTAAGGATAGGTAATCGCTGTGTAATATTTACTTTAGAACTTTGAAAAACAGAATATATTTTTGTTCAAGTTATCGTATTTGAGAAGAAAAAATCTTTCAATTCGTGACCAATAAAATTTCACATCTTTTAACGATTATTCGTTTTTCTTCTTGACATTTTGTCATACTAATTTAATGAGAAAAAATTACTAAAGTACATAAAGAATGTAATAAGAAAAGGAAAGTTTTAATTGCATTTTAAAGTTTTTTGATATTTATTTGTAAAATTGTGTCAAATTTCCTTTACATCAAATAAAAATTTCAAATATATCAGATACCACTAAAGTGAGTAAAACTTTTTAACTCTCCAAGCATACATTAAAAAAAGTTAGTTTAATAGTGTAGGTGAGACCGAAGGGAGATCACAGAGAGGTGATTTGAAACTACATTTCTCAGAACTTAAAACCATTAGCCGTATGGCAGCATTGCTGTTTAGCAGCTTCCCACTTCTCAGGCGTATCAGTTTGCTCTCTTGCTCAAGAAATGCAGTAGTGTCGTTCTTGCACCTACGTCGAGAAAATCGTATGTAAATTCTAAACTTCATTTTAAATACCTGTTTTTTGCTAATGTGTTTGCATTTCGTTTAGATTTTTTCGTTTTTTGAAAGCTCATTAACTAACGATTCAAATGAAAGAACTGGTACAGCTAATATATTTTTGTTTTGCTTCTTGTGTTTAATTTCATAAAAATTGAGAGACTAAGCGAAGATAAGACAGACTGTTTCAACTCACCTAGCATAAGTTTCTTATGACTGATTTGATTAAATGATTGCTCTAACTACCGTAAATATCTATCAATTGCTACAAAACTTATATGTGTTATTTATAAGTACTCTATAATGTAACCAATTAAAAATAGTGTTTTTAGCATTTATAAATCTTTCAAAGGAACACCCCGATTAATCCGAAAGCATTACGCTCGATGGGAAGTCTTGGGAACCCCAAAATAGTACCCATTTATTTCATGGACTGCACTTTATCAAATAACATCATATTAACATGTGAAGATATTGCTTTGAAAATAAATTATATTTGGTTGCTTACTTGATGTTCGAGAATCATGGACACTGTAGACCATATGATTTTATTCTAATTAGTTATTAAGTAGTTAATAAGCACGTCTTTGCGCACTTCGACTGGAAGAGTAATCAGTCCGGTGAAATTTTCAAATGGTAGCATTCTGGGATTAAAGCGTACATATTTTATAAATATTCGGCTATTTCAGACAAAACAAAACTGTCATAAGTTATTAAGGATTTCAAAATAAGTATCTCCATCGGAAATAATGTAGTATTCATAGGTTCTCCTGCGGGAGCACTAAGAAGAATTCCAATACTTTACGGTCTTGAGCAGTTTAGAGACACTCATCCTTTTTAAGCACAACACAACAGATGTCTGTGACAGTCTTTTCTTCATTCTAAAAATGAAAATAGCTTTTCCTGAGGTTATATCCGAAATCTCGCCAAATTTGACTATAATACATTACCAAATTTACAGCAATGATATTCTAGTGTTGGAAATAGTTTTATAATTGATGCGTTTGGCATGATTTATGCTTTTTTTCTTATGATAAACATTTGTGACACTTTTGTAAAAACTGAAATTTATAAACAAAAACAATGAGTGATGACAGTACTTAAAAGCAGCTGAAGTTTCATAATTCTTGTGTTTCTAAGATTAAATTTGTAAAAATGTAATTTTTGTTCCTCATTTAGTTGCTATAATTGACGTTATCCCTGTGAATTATCCTCTAATATCATTTTCCTTCATTTCTTATAAGTTTAAAGATAAAAATTTAAGAAAAAGAGCTGGTTACTCGTTTAAGATTTATAGTAACAATTAATGTTTGCTCAATTCAGTACAAAAATATTGTGAAAATGATTAGGATATGGATTAAAAATATTGTTAAAATGTTAGATTCTACATATTTAAATATTTATTTTATTAAATACGTTTACACTGTATTATACATCTGCTTAATAATCCTTAATTTTACGGCAAGAAAAACTTTCAGTTCACCTCTGCTCCTGTTTCAACTCCCCTCAGTATGAGGAGAGTTGAAACAAAATGAATTGTCCCTTTCAAATGGATTTTTTACCAAAAAATTTAAACTTACTCTTTCTTTGGAATAGTCATCTGAAAGGGTAAGAAATGAACTATCAGTTGGCACAAAACTTACATTATATAATTTTGTGTACTAAGCGAAATGTCAAAATTTCTTCCACTCCCCTCTGTCTCTGCTACAGGTTAGTTGAGATATTACCATTATTAATTTTTTTGTTCAATACAACCTTTAAGGAGTCAACTACTGTTTAAATATGTCATATTCCCACGACAAAATAATCTTTATTATTAATAAAAATAAAATATTAACAAGATGTAAGAAAATAATTTAAAATGAAATTCTTAGGTTTAACTCAGTTTGAATAAAGAAAGATTTCAACAACTATTTTTGTTTACTATATTTGACATTATGATTTATATTTACAACGAAATAAATTATCTTTATAACAAACTTTACCACAAAAAAAGCACTGGAAACTACCTTCCACTAAGGTAGGTTTTCAGAGGAGAACAAATATAGCAAGTTTTAGTTTAAACGATACAAAATTTTAGTAAAGAATATGTCCGTGAAATTCTTTTATTTTTCGTTAGCGATCAATGTATATTTTGAAAATATATGAATTGGGAAAGTATTGGGACAGTAATAGTTGAGAATATATGAATTGGGACAGCACGTTTATTTTGAATAAACTATATTCATGATAACGACTTGAAAAAAGTACAAGTAGCGGATGGCGGATCAAATGATTCCCCTACGGGAAAAATTTGCATAGAATAACATAAATGCTAAACAAAACTTTGGTCCTTTTCCACAATATTTTATACTATATTTTGCATTATAAACTTATTTTAATAATATTTTGAGCCCAAACTGTGTAACGGAAAAAACAGAATTCAGAAAATGAGTCCAAAGGATCATTTTACCCTCACCCAAGGTCAAATGAACCTTCATTTGAGAATAATTGTAAATTGTTTTTTATCGACGAAATAAAATATGCAAAAGTAATTATGACTATAGATAATGAAATGAAATAAGTTTTACAATTCTATAGTAGGCATGCTTTATTTTATGAAAATTTTCAAATTAAAAAATTTTCACAAGCAATAAAATCTAATATTTCAAAAGTTATGTCCTACAATAAACGCAGAAATAAATTAAATAATGTGACGGGGAGTCACGCATTTTGAGAATGTGGACATGACACGTGGAAGGGCTGACATGATCACTAAGACCCAGTACTTGAGTTTTTTCAGTCGATGGATCATTTTACCCGGCAGTTTGGCTGCCTAATTTAGGCTTATTCTAATTCATGTTACACGAAGCTAATTTTCTGCCTAAAATAAGCAAATTTTAGTAACTAATTTACAACATAATAATTATATTTTTATAACACATATGCCAATTTCTTTGAAAAAAAACTTCCCTGGTTGAACTAATAAAGTTACTTTCGTTTTTCAGCTAGGAACCTACAGTTAAATATGTCGGCTTGTTGGAACGATAATTAAGTTGCTTCTTTCAACAGCTTGTGATCATGTACAAAGTACAATGTGCTACAAACCGACCTCAAGAGTTGTTGAAAGCTGCAGCTACCCCGCCAAGAACGTCAAGGCGTTTGTACATTGTATTTTAATTTTTGTATGTCAGTGAAATAAAACATATTTAAGGATCAATATGTATGCGATTTTTTACGGATTTATCAGCTTATGAAGCATTTACATGTGGGTCTTCAGACATCCCAAACTATGCATTTCATACAATGCACATTTTGCGCAATAATACTCTCAAAATATATATGTGTAAATTATATAGATAAAACTTTATAACATCGTCATATTTATAACATGTGAAGCTTAATAACGTCAAAACTTTATAAGAGAAAAATCTCTAGTAGCAGTACTAGTTTAAAAATCGTTCAAGACGTCTTTTGAACATATTTTGAACTAGTTTTGGTAATAGGGATGTAACTGAAATAACTGCATTACATGTTTTGGGATTAACAAAAGTTTATATTGCTTCTTCCTCGGTAGATAAATGTCAACTAAACCTATGCAGTCATAAGTCAATTATTTTTCAAATTCCAGTTTCTAGATAAAGATAATTACATGCCTGCATATTTATTAGGGCATCGATTTTATACTTTGTATAAATATGCTATATATAGTTTTTTCTATACTGAAAACAGTTCTGTTCCATTTTTACCGAGAATAAATGTAAAATTGTTCTATTATTTTAAATAAATACATAGATCAGAAGAACATTTATGTCACTCAAAACTTGCCCACAGCTAACAGCTCTTAAAAAATATTTTAAACTTCTTTCACTACAAGCATTTCCCTATAACATGTCAATCATAATTTATTCCTTGCATGTTTTTACATTTTAAATCTACCTTTTAAATCTTTGAAGCTATCATTTCTAATAGCTTAGGATACATTTCTATATTATATTGCTTCTATAGTCTAATTCTTTCTTTCTTACTAAATTGTATATCCTTGCTTTATTTCTCTCTTAATGAATATATAAAGTATGGTATTCCAAATTGTACCCGCTTCGAACTTCTTAGTGTGGTAATGCAGGGTATTCCAAGAATATAATGAAATTTTTTGAGGGAGATGAGGCACATAAAAAGGATTTAAAACCTCATAGCAAAGCGAGGTCATATATGTCATTTTCCATTACATGTTAATCGTTTTTGAAAAGTGTTAGTCTAATTGCCTAACCGAGTTTCACAAACAAGGGACTTAGCTGCGTGAATTTCACTATTGAAATTAAATGGAATTTTTAAACTATCAATTTTAGTCAAGTGCTTTCTGAGGAAAACCGAATAGTTTTTGGTGAATCATAGTCGAAAAGTTTACTATATTATTTACACACTTTTTTCAAAGTGATTATTAAATGCTGTCTGAATACAACGTTTCCAACCCCACATTTCTATGTGCTTCTGATATTGTTATGCTCCCTATCTCCCTTAAAACTTTGTCGCTATACTTTTAGGACACACTGTAAAGTCACTGGATTTTATTAACAAATTAACGATTTATGGATACCTGAATTTTACTTTTCAATATTCTTTTTTGAGCGTTAAAATGTTTCACTATGCGGCGCAGTAATTATTTTTAATGATAGAAAATTTTCCCCCGCTTATAATTCAGAACATACCAAGAGATGTAATTTATTATGTTAGCAACTAAAGTATCCATGGTAACACCACGGAAGGAACGAAAACTTGGAATTCGAAAAGCTATTTCCACAGAAATGTCTGGAAACTGAAATTTCAGCTTTACCTCTTTCAGGTCAAAATGAGTGGTAAAAAACGTTATGCGTGTTATTATGTCGAAGTTATCATTTCAAAATTTCATATCAAAAGCTCCATATACCTTTAACTTATTAGTGCTTTGAATTAAATTAAAATTGACAGGTAAGACTTGGTATTTATTCATTTTTAAAAATAAATCATTTTTGCTCATTGAAAGCTTTCTGATGTGCTTGTAATTTATGATTAAAGATAGAACACAACTTTTTCTCTTATTACAGTATTTATTCTCCTTAGTTAAGTCTAGTGTAAAATGTTAAAGTGTTAAAGCAAACGAGCAAACAGTCCTCTAATTTTGATTCTGTAAAATTTACTTTCGTTTAGAAGGTATCTCAACTATACTTCTAAGTTTTAAATTGTTTTATGAATATGGTTGCATAAAGCTGAGAAGTATATCAGTATATTTCCTATTTTATGAAGTTTCTGTTAAGTAATAGCTTTCTTGTCCATGTTTAAAATTTAGTGTGCAAAATTATTTACAAAACTAATTGCTGAGACTTCTTCGTAAGATATTATTTATACTTCATTGCCGGTCTCTACAAAAGTGCTTTAACATTTTTTCGAATGTTACTTTCAGAATGAGTTTAAATACATTATATAAAATATTTTACTTTTTATTTCACCACATCGATAATCATATTTTTAATTGAATTACACTGCTTTAAGCTGGGTGTTTGAATAAAAATATTGGAGGAAAAGTAAGTATAAAAAAAGTTATGTAAAATATTAGTCAGCTATATAGCGTTAAGGAAAACGCAAATAATACTTTCCCTTAGGGATGGACGCGAGACGACTTTTTGCGAGACGAGACAGAGATTTACAGCTTTTTTGCGAGACGAGACAAGCATTTTTAACATTAGGATATAGGGATTTTTGCGAGACGAGACAAAGCTTTTCGGCTGTTTTGCGAGACGCGAGACGGCAAATTTTCGTCTCGCGTCCATCCCTACTTTCCCTGAAAACGTACTCTTTTCTCGTTTAGATTTTATTCATCTCTGTGATTCTTAATGCTTATTTTAAACAAAGAATATAAAATATTAAATTCTAAAAAATTAAATAGTGAATCCAATGAGCTTATCTAAATATTCTAACAATAATCTAAATTATCTAGGTTTAGAATGAATGAGAGATGAAAGTATCATCAAGAGAATGTTTAACTATTGTAAAAATTTTTCTCTTTTCTCATTAAAAGATAAGAGTCAAGTTTATTCGATAAAATTCTCTTTCATATTAGTTAGTTTTTTAATCCATTTAGTTACACATTTTCTTTTTTTATATTTTAATACTTCCCAGCTACGTACATTAAGAAAAAAATTCATAAAATGGAACTTATCAACAAAATGATCGTTTCGGATGGTACAAATGATCCGATCATCCCCTGTTGCAAAACGTTCAAGCATCCAGAAGAACTAGGCTTTCTACTCTTATGGATGCTTAAACTTTTTATAGTTAAGGAAGGCCGAACCTTTTGTACGGCAGAAATGATCATTTTGTTGATAAGTTACATTTTATGAGTTTTATATTATACAAAGTTTCTATTATTTTAAACTATAACACCAATTTCTGCTGAGAATTCTTGGTAGAGTTGAAAAGACTTAAATACACTTTATCCATCAAGCGTTGAACTCGAAATTTTAAAGATTCGATATTAAAAATCTATTACATTGTCCTTCCTTTGGATTACTAATTCTAAAAAATAGACTTTTGAAGTCTTGATGTAAGCCAATATTTTAAAGGCATCTTTTAATAGAAAGAAAAGGAAAATATTCTAGTTCTTGCAGGATCAGTGTCTTTTAAATTGTTTTTACTTTCAACAAGTTAATTAGTAGCAGTTCAAAAACTTCTTTTGTTGTTAAACAGGCATGTTGGGTCAAAAAGAGGTTAAATTTACTTCATAATGTCCCCTAATTTATTTATCTTCTTCTACTACTTCAGAAGCCAAACAAATGAGTGGTTTAATTCTTTAAAACTTTTTTTTTTCTAAAGAAATGGACAAAGAAATAAGAGACCTTTTCACCAGATGCAAGGAACTTCCTTACTCATCGGTTGGCAAACAATTGACAATGGAAGGTAAGTTCGCAATCGGAACACTTCCTTCCCTGTTATTTAGTTGGTAAAATTAATGACAAATCTTCTTTACTTCGGTGCTCTATGGAAAAAAAAGGCCCTTTAGAAGAAGATCTGCCGAGTGATAAAAGAGACGTGCTTCCTTGTGAATATGTTAATCAATTAGGAAATGTATTGGTCGGCGTTTCTGCATGTTTATCTACAATCAGCATAGAATGAGAGTTAAAGATCGCTATCATCAAATAACTTCATGTTTTGTCGGTTAAAGACTTGAGAGTTCTTTTAAAAAATTCTTGTAAGCAATCTATTATTCGATTGGGGTGACATTTTTATAGTATTTATTACATAAACATTTTAATAGAACAAATGGCATTGGCTTTACTGCATTGTATTTCTGGACGTTCCCAGAAGGGAAAAAGACTTATTCTTGCAATCGAAAGCCTATTTTTTTCTAAAAGAGGTTAAAAGCTCTAGGAAGAGTTTGTGTTATACTCGCCCACTTTGTTACATCACATCAGTCAGCAAATGCTCATATAATTCGTCATATCTACACATATCGCAACCCAAGCATAGATGATCACAGTTTTCAAAGATTGAAATAAAAATTGTTTGAATCGAAAAGAAGGGAATATTTATGTCTTTATAAAATTTTTATATTTTCATATAAATAGTTTCATATAAATAGTTCATCATATTTTGGACAAAAAATAATTAAATATTCAAAATAAAAAGTGGGAAGCATAATTCGAAATAAAAATAGCAGATGGTCATCTGTCCTTCTAGCAGAGGCGAGATGGCCAACCAATACAAGAAAGAAAAGTGAATTTGAAATAAAATAAAAAGTAACACATATAGTGAATCATGAAAAACATTTTTATCATGAACAACATAACAATTTTAAAAGATACAATTATTATACGGAAAATGCTTGAATAAAATTCTAATAAAAAAATTTGAAGTATAATATTAATTCTTCACTTTTCGTAAAATTTTGCTCTCGTTTTCTATAGAATCTGATAATTTCAAATGTGTTTCATCTTCTTCCCTGCCTTGTTTCTTGCCTTTTCTGGCGTTAGACTTTTTTACGACTTCAAAGGCTTCTCTTATCAAAACCGTTAGGCCGCATATTATTACCCTCCGCTAAAGAGGGTAATAGTTTTTGGCAGACGAAAAAAGGTCGTGGATGATAATTGATAGTAGTAAATAAAGTAAGCATATGCACTTTTGAAATTCGCATCATATGGATCAATAAAATACATGAAAAATCTTTATTGTTTTAGTGTATACGCAAAAATACATTTAGCTTTACGTTAGTTACAAAAGGATGAAGTAATAAATTCGAGCAATTTTTCACAAAAGATTTACGAATAGTTTTGTATTAATAACTATGAATTAAAAGTAATTAAATTATTTACGTATATTCCATCAAGGTGTTTGCGGGGATGGCAACGAAGATTCTTTTCCTCTTTTTCTTTCGCTGGTTGCCAGGACGATAGTTTAGAATAAAAATAACTTTTTTGTTCTAAACAAATTTATGTAGCTGAAAGGTGTAATATATCTAGACAAAAAAAGGTCGTGGATGATAATTGATAGTAGTAAATAAAGTAAGCTATTAACCGTGATTGATTGAGACTATGGTGCTTTCTCAAGAGACTAAAGACCAAATCATATCGCTTTATTTTTCTGACACACCACTCACGCAGTGTGAAATAGCTCGTAGGCTTGGTATTTCACGCTCTACTGTTCAGTATTACATCGTTAAATATCAGAAGAATATACCCGGGACTGTTGTTCAAGGCCGCGCTGGCCGTCCTCGCCAGTTGTCTAATCCGGAAGAAAGTCATCGTGAAATTAACCGTCTATTTATGCAAAGAAAAAGGGAAGATCCAGATTTTCGTGCTCAAGAAGCGGAATCCAAATCCAGAAGACAAGACAGAAAACGTTTACGACTCTGTCTAGATATACCATCGAAAAGACCAAGAACAGATACTGATCTAAATGTAAGGTGTGAAGAACTAGAATTTCGTAAATTAGCTGAGAAATTTTTCGAAGCTGTTGCTGATGGTCCAATCCACCAATGCTATTGTTGTGATCGACTGTGGTTCAAAAAGTCAATAAGAACCCTTTCCAAAACAACTTTACTGTCCAAAGGAGCGACAACGGACTTTATAAAACTAGTCTTTTACAAAGATATCGGTGATATTGGCAAATTTTGCAGAACATGTTACGATTGTTTGATTAAATTGACAATACCACAATTAGCTATAAGCAATGGCTTCGAATTCCCCGAAATACCGGATTGTTTAAAATACTTGACACCACATGAAGAACGGTTGGTTTCTCCCCGTTTGATTTACATGCAAATACATCCTGTACATGGCTGCCAATACAAATTAAAAGGTTCTGTCAAAAAACCTCTTTAGCGGAGGGGAAACTAATTTCAGCTGAAGGCTGAATATTTTTTTTTTTAATTATTATTATTATTATTGAAATAGTTATATCTAAATGCAAATATAAAATTTATATAATTATTTTAAATATCATTATATTTTGTTAAACTCCTCCCTCCGTATAATTCTGAAACATTGATTAAAGATGGTGGTTACCTCTTCCTCATTTGATGTGGCTTGCTATTCTGAAATCAAAGTTCAGATGGATACAAAATTCAAAACGTCATTCTGCTGTTTTATGCCTTTATTTTAGGCTTAGGAGAAAATATTCGATTACATACACCAGCCATAAAAGTCCCTATAGTAAAAAACTGTAATGCGTTTGTTTTAAAACGTTAAGATACCAGCTAAGATAAAGATAAGCTCAGTAAAAATATTCAACCGCTAAATTTAATAAACGAAGGCCAGTGGTGTAATGGCTGGCGCACCGCGCTGCCATCCCTCAGGTCCGGGTTTCGAATCCTGCGCTGGGCAAGGTCGACTCAGCCTTTCATCTCTTGAATGAGTCGATAAAATGAGGACCAAGCTTGCTTGGAGTCAAACACTGGGGGCTTCAACACTGGGGGGTCAAACACTGGGGGCAATTTATATAAAAGATAACTAAAAATGATAATAAATGCAATGTATATATCCGAAACCTTTACAGCTTAACATTGCAGGTAAATTCCATATTTTCACAATCACTGTTATCGTCTAAGCTCCAACAGAGCTTTTTTTAAAGGATAGTCGGGTAGTTTGCGAAATGTAAAAAAATATGTGGTACACTGTTTAAGAAATTTTAACTGGGTGAAAATAATACGAGGCATATTGAATCAATCATAATTCAGAGAAAATCAGTTTTTAATACTATTTTCATACTGAAATAGCGAAAACCAACTAATGAATGTATGTATCTTGTAAACATAAAATATCAGTGTATTACAGTACAACCTAAAAGTTAACAACTGGAATTTTATATCTCATCAATTCAGATTATTTTTAGAAGAATGAATTCTATAGATATAAATTAAAATACTTTTATATTTGTTTATTATAATTAACAAACAAGTTACAGTTTGAGAATTAGCAAAAGCTTCCAATTTTTCATTTCATGAAATGTAATTCAATTTCTTGAAAATTTTGAAATTCAAGTCATTTTTAGTTTTCTTCATTTTTTATCTAATAACAACTAAAGGTAATTTTAAATATATTTATTTTATTATAATTTTTTATTTTTATTTATTTTAATTTTTTCGTGTTTAATGTTTTTCTAATCAAAACTTCAAGCCTTAGTTTATTTTCAAACACAAGAATATAAATGATCGTTCATGTAGCATGTGATTAAAATATTAAAATGAGTACTTATGATATAAGTTGTTATCCAATTACAAAAAGTTATCCTAATTCATTATTACTTCTTAACAAAAGAGTGCAGCTAAATAAAATGTGAACATATAAACTGGCATAAATTATGTAGTGTATTTCCGAAAGCTCATTTTGAGCTTTGAATATTTGAGAAACTACCTGAAACATTTTTTCGTATAAACTGCTAACAAAATGTGTAACGCATGAGACATTTTAAATTTTATTTCAATTTTTTAATAATTTGTGGAAAAAAAGAGAAAAGAAGACTTACACACATAGCTTCAGAAAAATATTATATATGTATATACATTTCTAATCCATCAGCCAATATATATATATATATGTTACAGTGAAAACCCGAAATCAGTCAAAACCCGAATTAACTAGTTAAAACGCGTTCTGACTGACAGCGGTAGGCAAAACCCGAATTAACTAGGGAAAACCCGTTTTATTCGAGTAGCGGTAGCACGGTTTCGAGGGGCTCCTACAGCGGAGGCATATTTTCCAGGGCCCCCTGAAGTGATGGCCGGACCCACTGATGTTTTTTGGGGTTTTGCAGAGGGCCAGCGTTAGCATATTTTTGAGGGGGGCCCCTTAAGCGATGGCTGGAACCATTGATGTTTCTTTGGGTCTCGCAGGGGTCCAGAGTTAGCATATTTTCCAGGGGGCTCTACAGTGGTGGCCAGACCCACTGATGTTTTTTTGGGTCTCGCAAAGGGCCAACGTTAGCATATTTTCGAGAGGGCACCCTGAAGTGATGGCCGGACACACTGATGTTTTTTTGGGTCTCGCAGAGGGCAGCGTTAGCATATTTTCGAGGGGGGGCCCCCTACAGCGGTGGCCGGACACAGTTTGGGTCTCGCAAAGAACCAGTGTTAGTATATTTTCCAGGGGAGGGGGCCCTACAGCGGTGCCGGACCCACTGATGTTTTTTTTTGGGTCTCGCAAAGGGACAGCGTTAGCATATTTTCGAGGTGGCCGCCTAAAACGATGGCTGGACCCATCGATGTTTTTTTTGGGTCTCGCAAGGGGCCAGCGTTAGCATATTTTCGAGGGAGCCCCTTGAAGTGATGGCCGGACACAGTGATATTTTTTGGGTCTCGCAAAGGCCAGCGTTAGTATATTTTCGAGGGGGCTCCCTAAAGCGAAGCCTGGAACCATTGATGTTTCTTTGGGTCTCGCAGGGGTCCAGAGTTAGCATATTTTCCAGGGGGCTCTACAGTGGTGGCCAGACCCACTGATGTTTTTTTGGGTCTCGCAAAGGGCCAACGTTAGCATATTTTCGAGAGGGCACCCTGAAGTGATGGCCGGACACACTGATGTTTTTTTGGGTCTCGCAGAGGGCAGCGTTAGCATATTTTCGAGGGGGGCCCCCTACAGCGGTGGCCGGACACAGTTTGGGTCTCGCAAAGGACCAGTGTTAGTATATTTTCCAGGGGGGGGGGCCCTACAGCGGTGCCGGACCCACTGATGTTTTTTTTGGGTCTCGCAAAGGGACAGCGTTAGCATATTTTCGAGGTGGCCGCCTAAAACGATGGCTGGACCCATCGATGTTTTTTTTGGGTCTCGCAAGGGGCCAGCGTTAGCATATTTTCGAGGGAGCCCCTTGAAGTGATGGCCGGACACAGTGATATTTTTTGGGTCTCGCAAAGGCCAGCGTTATTATATTTTCGAGGGGGCTCCCTAAAGCGAAGCCTGGACCCATTAATGTTTCTTTGGGTCTCGCAGAGGTCCAGAGTTAGCATATTTTCCAGGGGGCCCCCACAGTGGTGGCCGGACCCACTGATGTTTTTTTGGGTCTCCCAAGGGCCAGCGTTAGCATATTTTCGACAGGGCCCCCTGAAGTGACGGCCGGACCCACTGATGTTTTTTGGGGTCTCGCAGAGGACCAGTGTTAGCATATTTTCGAAGGGGGCCCCCTACAGCGGTGGCCGGACACAGGAATGTTTTTTTGGGGTCTCGCAAAGGGCCAGCAATAGCATATTTTCGAAGGGGGAGCAAAATCCAATTTTTAGTGGATAAAGCATTAACATACCTGAATTCACATGGGAAAACATGGGGTCCTGCCACCACCGTTTGGGGGCACCTCTCGAATAAATACTAACGCTGGCTCTTTGCGAGACCCGAAAAAAATCAGTGGGTCTAGCCATCACTTTAGGGGGCCCCCTGGAAAATATGCCTCCGCTGTAGGGGTCCCTCGAAAACGTGCTACCGCTAATTGAATAAATCGGGTTTTCCCTAGTTAATTCGGGTTTTGCCTAGCGCAGTCAGTCTGAACGCGTTTTGCCTAGTTAATTCGGGTTTTCCCTAACGCACTCAGTTAGAACGCGTTTTCCCTAGTTAATTCGGGTTTTGACTGATTTCGGGTTTTAACTGTAACATATGTTAATGCAGGCCGGGACTGGCCAGGGTGTCCGACTGTCTGCAGACGGGTGGGCCTCACCCTCGGCGGGCCCTCCCTGCTGAGAACGGGCCCCCAAACAGAAAAAATGACCAACACTTCGGGACTTTGGGTTTTTTTTCTTTCAAAGAAAGAAAAAAATAAAGTGCTATACTGATAGCACTTGAATGAAGTTAGATACATACAAAATTTTTTGCAACTGCAATTGCGCCCCAGAAGGCTTCAAAACAATTAATTTTAAATGTAGTTCTCAAAATTTTTTGAGAGAGGATTCCCGAATGAACAAGGGATTAATTATTATGAATGACGCATAATAATTAATAGATCAATATTTTATTAATGCATTAATTATCAATCATGATTAGTTAATAATAACACCATACCCCGACAGTTAACACATCCTATCGGTTACATAATAACCCCCCCCCCCTTCTCTTGAGACGGGCGGGCCCCTACTCTCCCAGTCCGGGCCTGTATATATTGTAAAAACATTTTATATAACGGATACAAAAATACTGTTATTAAACTTGCTTAAAAATAAGCTTCCTGAATCAGAATTGTTTCTGGGAATCCTCGGTAGATGGCAGCAATAGCTAATTTTCGAGTTAAGTGGACAAAATATCAGAGTTCCTAGTAATTGATAACATAAGTACTTAACAAAGCAAAATAAATAGAAAAATAAAATGTATTGTTCAGTGGCGTAGCGGGGGTTATTGGTGCCCGGGGCGAAGCTTCAGTTTGCCGCCCTTACAGTCTAAGATTTCGGCGTTAGAAGGTGACGCTAATTTTTCTTAAAGATTTGGCTTAGAATGGGCGAAAAGGTGTTATTACTTTTATAAACGTACTATCGGCAGTGGCATGTACAGTTCTCTCTCGGCTATACGATGAATGTTAAGAAGATCAAAACATCTGCAGTTTATGAATAAGAATGATAGACTGGAACATTTCATCTTCTCGATAGTTTGTTAAAGCAAAGCACTCTAGAACTATCTGTTAAGGGAAGAATGCCTTGAGCAGAGGACTTTTTAAGGGATTCTATCGCGTATTCACATTTAGAGAAAACCATCCAAAACTCCTGACCGTTAAATCGACAGCCGCGCGATAGGTCAGAACCCCCGAAACTTTTATCGAGAAGTAAAGTCTTGTTTTAGAGAAACTGCATATAAGTGCCTTCACTTAATTTAAATTTTTAAAAAAATTCTATATGCAATCACAGACTTGCACTATAAAAAGGAGTTTAATGTTAAGTTGCTAAGTAAAAAATAATAATAATAATAACTTTCATTTTTTAGAGGTGTCAGCGATCAGTTTTTTTTTATTCCAAGCATATTGTGAAAAATATACCATAAATATTAACAAGATTGTATTGACGTGCTGTTTTAACAATGAACTTATTTCAATATTGACGGGTATTAATTTCTTTAAATAATGGATTTTAATAAATTTATTAAATGTAATTTATTCTCGTTACATTAAATTTCTTAAATATATGCAATTTTTGATTAAAAAGAATTTAAATTTACATATTTTTTGCATTTGTTAAAATGTGGACCTATTTGTTCAAAAATACCACTCTTTGTGGTGTAGGTTCGAAAGAAATATTTAAAATTTTTAAAACTTTTTCACACAATTAATTTTAGAAAAACACTTTAATTTCTGGCTTATATAATAAGGAAATTCATTATTTTTCGCATATAGTATTTGACATACAATATAATTAGAATGGTCAAAACATCATTCACCAAACATGTACAGCTACAGAAAGAAAAAACGCCGATTTTCTTTTTATTTGGCCGTCGTTCGTCGCACAGCAAACTTATAGATACCATTCGTTTGCAAATAACGAATTACTTTAATTTACTATTAATTTACTTTGCGTAAGGGGTCGTCTTCATATTTAATTCTGCATCAACTTCGTTTTTCTCAAAGGCGACGTCCTATTTTGACTTTATTAAACGAAATAAAACCTTCAAATTAGCCTAAATATAAATTTTAAACAATTTTCTACGATAATTTCGGGAGATATTGCGAATTCTTTTTTGCATGATTTTAAAGTGCTTTCACAATATTGGAAAACGCTATATTTAGGGAGGTTCCGACATTTCGTCTTTCATTAATTTCGCTCGGGATAGTTAAAAGAAACAAATATCATTTTCAAGGAAAATACTGTTTCTAGTCTTAATTTTTTTATTTTGTACAAAGAATATCAGATGTAGAAATTAGGACATTTAGTATGCGTTCTAAGGGCCAGTGACACCATAACTTCTCTGGTCCATAACATTTATCATTAGTTCGTATGCATCATTTGAAAAAAAAATTGCAAAACGAATGCTTTCGATTTTGAAAATCTTTCTAATTTCGAGATTGTTATTTAGTATTTGATGTTTCTCTTAGGCAGGTGAAATGTTGCCAGGAATGAGAGACTGTTTTCTGCTCTTCTGACTACAAGTATGAATGTTCCTCAGCTGTGGTCGAACTTGAAGAATTATTTCATGATTAAAAGTTTATTTAAAAACGTATTACGTTGAATTTCATATAAGAAAACGCAACTGCTTTTATTGCCAACGCAATATTATCACTGTTGTTGCAGAATAACTCTGCTTGTTTCTGGGTTAGTCGTTCTAAAGTCCAGTTGGTGCAGAAAGTTCTAGTAAAGAGTCCACTTGTTAGGATGGAACAAAACTTTATCGCTTCTAGAACTTCCTCGAACAATCAACTGCACAAAATTCACAGGCACTCACGGCCAGTAGCTCGTTTATAACAGTCCACTCAGTACCGAAGCTTTCACAAACGCTGTAATTCTCACACAAAATTAAACACTTCCACAGGCAAAATTCAGTGGAAATATGCAAGGGATATCGTACACAATCCCTTAAGACACAGCAATGAAGAAGTACACACAGTACTTAAAAATCAGCTTCGAAAAGACAAGCGTAAATACCGCTTCTATAGCACAATCAATTCACAGAGCAAAACAGCGTACTCATCGAAAGCTCGATCCACACTGAACTGGGAAGTCTGTCATGCCGGTATTTATAGCCACCGCAGAAGCTACAAGGAGCTTCTAGAGGAATGTATCTCTCGAAGATTCCACATAAAGCGCGAATTTTGATTACGTCATAGAAGAGAAATATTAGATTATTAAGCGTGTTAGTACAGAAAAACTAACTTTACAATCCCCAACTGGACAAACACACCAAATGACCAAAATGTCGCCAAACTTGGTGACTGAATGGTGTGTTGGTGGAATGGTGTATTGGTAAATATTGGTCGTATAGGACCAACATTTCTCGAGATTTCTAGAAACACCATTCAAATCAATGAGAAAAACAAACCTTCGTATCTCCGGCTCTAGTAGACCAATTTTGATGCAACAAAAAGCAAAATTTAACTATTTGACTCTTAGAATACGAATTTTGAACTATTTTAAACCCCAGAACAGTGGGTTGCCCCGAAAATTCGTAACACTGCATTTGTTATTTCACTTTCTTCTTTAAATATTAATGACTGCAGTGTGCAATGTTCTTATGACTTTTGGCGGTATTTTAATTTACCATCTGATGAAAATCTAGTCAGCAAAATGTCATTTTTAATGTTTGATAAAGTATGAGGACGTCCAAAGATCTTATGTTTCAGATATTGAAAATGGTCAAATCAAGTGTGCATGAATAGGAGGGGGGGGGGAAGGGGTGTTTGAAGGAACTGCATCTCCACCCACCTCTACACACCCGAAATGTGGCCCTCTATTTAGCTTACAACTTCATATTTAGCTTACAATTGAAACAATTTGACACAAGCCCCCTTTCCTCCGCGAAATAAAATTCTGACTACGCTACAGGATCAAATTCATGCTTGGAATGTTAAGGATGTTAGTTTTACAGAAATGGTACGTTGTATTAGAAGATATCCGCCTATTTCATCTAATTCTATACATGAAAATTTTTTATTTGGGGAGGGGGGGGGAGGGGATACAGTCGTGGACGCAAAAATCGACGATTTGTAGAGTCACCATCAAATTGTACAAACCTCCAATTTATTTGCTTCAAAATGTGCTATTTTTCATTATGGCTATTATTTTTGTGCAAAAGAAACCTAATTAACATTTTTGTACACAATTTTCAAAAAGTTGTGACTTATTAAATTTATATATGGCCCTTTAACTCACCAAAATAAGACATTTGAATTAATATTAATTAAACTACTGGACGAAAAATTTGAAATTTTGCACAGCGCTGTAAAATTATTTTCTGCACCCATTTCCGCTAAAATTTGGATCGGTCGCTATTAATATTTTTTTCGAATTTCAATATCATAATTCATATTATTAATTTATTAAAAAATTAAAATATTAGTAAATTAGGTTTAGGCAATTTAGTTATAATAGTGGAGGGGAAAATCAACTTCTTAAGATCAATATTAAATGAGATATGAGCTGAAATATGAAAAAATATTTTGCCATAGGGGAAGAAAACTTTCTATGCTCATAACTCATTAATTTTTAGTTCAAATGTATTGAAATTTGCTATACGGAATTAAAATGAGCTACATTTTTTAAATTTGAAGTGAAATCTAGGCGATGGCATTGGAAAAAATAAAGTTGGTGCGAATTTAAATATGGAGATGGCCCCTTATGCAAATTTTATGTATAGCAAATTAAAGTGTACGTTAATTGTAAAAGATTGGTATATGTAACTTGCCTGTGCGACGAACGACGGCCGAATGAAGTGCAAGTGGGTGATTTTTTTTCCGCAGCTGTACATATAACTAACTGTACAGTGCAATTAAAAAAAACTGTGTACAGGAATTTACCATGATTAAAACTATATTTGACTGACCGTAATTACAGTACTTCAAATTAGATAAATTGTCCTTGATTAAAAGTAAATTTTGCTGATTATATTAAATATTACAATTAAAAATCAATAGTACAAATAAGTTATGTTTTTTCGTTATCCTTCATTTCTTTCTGCAAAAATGCTTAAGTTTTGATTAGGAACATCGAACACACAAAAACATGGGGAGTGAGGTTATATAAATGAAAACAGTATTAAAATTCTGAAACTAGTTAAGGATCGAGAATTTTTGAAACAATACTACATCACATAAAAAGTTTAGTAAATTTAGCAAGCAAACCTTTAAATACGACGTTTTACTTATCTCTAATTAAAGTATAATAATGGTGATAAATACAGGAAATATTCGATATTTTATAATCATCCATGAATCTCGATACTGCAGGGTTATGTGGGAAATTTTTATTAGTAAAAGTTCAATAAAGTTTTATCACACTTACTAAATATTCCCTTGATGGTAGGGGGGGAAGCCGACTTGTCGTTTTTTAACAATATAGTAAAATGCATTAGCATTAAAAATTTTATATAATTGTGATTTTTTTAACAATTTGGATTAGGGGGGAATCAACACTAAAATGTTTCAAACTCAGCAAATCTAAAATAATAAAACTTCAATCTCAGCGAAATAGAAATAAATTTTCAAATAATACTTTAAAAAAAAAAAATAAGAATTCAAGTCATTCTGTGAAGTTGAAAATTAATTTTTCGAGATTTTACTGTGAAAATTTTAAATTGGTACTTTTTCTTGCTTTCTTATTTTCAAAATCCTCAGTGACTTTATCAAAAATAAATCTTTAATAAATTACATTTGGTATCGTCCAAAACCTCTCTGATTGCATTCTCTTTTTATTTATTACTAGCTGCTTACCCGTTCTCCGCACGGTAGGAGACGAATATTTTCCTTACACACATATAATTCGAATTAAACCCAGTAATAGGAATCTCTAATAGTGAAAATTTGCTGGAATTCTGACGAAAAGCTGACTCCATGAGTGGAAATTTGAGACGATTGCAACATGATGACACAAAAACTACGCCTTGTCACTGGCGATCAGAAAAGTAAGAAGTTTACGGTATGCAGACGAAACTTTTCTCTTTCGAAAAATGCCTTATTTCTACATCATATAATTCTCTTTTTTTTAGATTTAATTTATAGCATTCATACATACCATATGAATAACATTACATGAAGTTGAATACTATTTTATCTTATCTTGCATTTCGTAAAGCGTGGACAATGCATTAGTACAGTTATGTTGCAGATGACTTTGAAGTTGAAAAATTAAATTTAAACCTTATTAAATTTTACCTAAATTTAAAAAACCTACTCGAAACAATCGATGCACATTGTACGTCCAGAAACCAAAATGCATCCTGTTTCCTGGAAGATCTTGTCGCTTTCGTAAATGAAAACATTTGTGACGTAACTTAAGTGGAAAAGCTTATTACCCTTACTTAACTCTTAATACAGTAGCACACTTGTTACATAAAACTAACGTTGATCTCACTGCCAATTCACACTAAATAAATAACTAATTTCATATTTTATTTTTAACATAGATTAATTGCATTGTGTCAAATTCAATATTCAACAAAATCTGAAGTCGTTTCTAGAGCTCTTGGTCTTGTAACTGGAGTAACTGGAATATATATGAAAAAATAAATAGATCTTTAACATATAAGTAATTTATATGAAATATTCGAAGCACATCGGATCCCGTTATTCGGAAAGATTCCACAAATGC
Organism: Cheiracanthium punctorium; assembly: GCA_038373885.1. Taxonomy (NCBI): domain Eukaryota; kingdom Metazoa; phylum Arthropoda; class Arachnida; order Araneae; family Cheiracanthiidae; genus Cheiracanthium; species Cheiracanthium punctorium. The sequence goes on from JAWZYV010014778.1 coordinate 47,680, forward strand.
CATGGGAAGAAAGAGCAATTAATTTCATATTATATTTTGTATTCCTTGCAAGCGCCTTTGTTATGTACATGATTGCAGTATCATTCTCGTACACGATGCTTATCCTATAGTCTCTGGTGATTTATTTTGGATTTTCAATTCATATTCCCGACTTTTCATACTTTCGAAATTTTGGTGCTTTGCGCATGTGAATAATAGATTATCATTTCGCATTACAGCTACCAATTAAATAGTTTTCCATATCGCTTCTTCCACGTTAACGACGTTAATCTGCCTTTTCTAGTTTAAAAAAAAAAAAGGCCTACAAAGTTTCATTGCTTTAATTTATACACACAGAGGGGTTAGGCAAATACGCACCCGAGAAAAGCGCTTCTTTATGTCCGCCGAAGCAGCACATATGTTAGCGTGTAATGTGCTTCTCTGCATAATCTGAGAGCAAAACAGAAGACAATGACGTGAAAATGACGTCACACGCGAAGGAAATAAAATGAAAAATATGCAGAATTGCCGGAAAAAACTTCGGTTATTTTTAATGCGCAAATATGTTAAAATTCTATTTGTTTCATATTTAATGCGTTTTCACTTTTTTGGGTCTTAAGAGCTGTAGAAATGAGTGGTTTCACATAATTATTAAATTGAACAACTTAAGAGGCAACAATGGATTCCGTTGCTACGGAAACTGTAGCAGTGTTAAAAATAGAATATGATATGATTTATTTATGTTCACTTTGCTAGAACTGCCATTTTGGCGTAATTAACGTCGGCAGTCGATGGCAAATAGCCAAAATGAATCACACATTAAAATTGACAATAAATGCAATAATTTAAAGGCATTATCAGCTAGTCATACTGGGTTTAAAAATATTCTCATTCATCTCAAACAGCATTCGTATTTATAAAGACTTCCTATTTTATTACACCTTGTTTGGCGGGATTAAAAAATATTATCTATTCATACGCTCGTAACACCAACTCATATCAATCGGGACATAGAATTAGAAATACAAATGAAAAAATTTAATTTTCTGAAATTTGGCGGGCTTTCCCTAATTTAAATCAATTTATTTAACTTGATGAAAATTCTATAGATCATTTACAATCTCCTTAATAACTGTATTATTTCTGAACAGAAAATTAAAATTTCAGGCTAAATTCTAGTAAAACCTACACTTGTTTTTAAAAATAATATTTCTTTACGCTCTCAGTAAATTGCGCCAAGCCCTAAAACTGTGCAAACCGCTGCAAACTATTTTCTCAAAATCGGCATTTAAGCCATTTTATTTGTCGCCAAATTATAAAGTTATACACTTTAGTCTCAGAAATTTTCAAATCCTTTTTCTTTTGCGTATGAAAAATATTGAATTCCTGGTCTGATTTCCCACGCAGACGATATTTTAATTAAAAAATAACCTAGCAAATATTTGAAACAGAAAAAAATTATTATTCCTTTATTTTTAATGCAAGAGTGTAAATCATTTAATAAATTCGCCAAACATGGCAACCTCGATGCTTATTTCTCCCTTTTTTGACTACAGGGGTTACAATCGTGGAATTGCGGAGAGCAAAAATTGGTGATTTTGATGGGTTTTTTTATCAATTAATATCTCCTAAACTAATTCGAATTTCGAAATTTAATTCAGCGGAAACCTTCCTAAGAATTTTTCGAATCCGGGGACACCTCGATCGAAATTCAACTCCCAGCCGTTTCGGAGGAGATGATGTTACAGACAAACGCGCACAGATTTTAATAGTATAGATTTCTTTTCGCGAAAAAATTTTTGGCCTGGACAGTGGACTTTCTGAGGGCCGGTGGTAGTGAAAGTAACCTGGTCAAGGATGTGAAAACAGACACTTTTTCCAAAAATTAAGCATGATATGATAAGAATGTGGGTTTTTCCACAGTAGAATTATTAGAAGTAAGTCATGACGACCACTAGCCGATAGATAAACCCCTGAGCAGAGAGAAGGGTGTGTTTGTGTTGTGTTGTAGGAAGAACTATTATCTACACAAGGGAGCTAGGCCTATGGGTGGGGTGCCCTCCGCGGGGGTCTTTAAAAGGGATCCTAACCCATATTTACGCTAAGTTTCGGAGGAAATCACGGAAAACTCCTTACAGTTAGGTCGGCGGAAGCGACCGGCACCTTCTGACTCCCAGTTCAGATCGCAAATGCGCTCAGCCACTGGTCGGGCCTTAGAGAAGGGAGAAATACCCTTTTTTTTTTTACTTGGACATAAAAAAAGAGTCCCATTTAACTACCACGGTGGAGGGGGGTCTAGTTGGTTTGACCCTCAACCCTCACGATTCCCATGATACCCTTGTTCATGACCCTGGTTCCCGGACTTCGATAATATCTTTTCGTATTGCTGGAGCAGGATCCGACATTAAAAGAAAAGTACTTCAACAAAACTGTTGTTCTTAATCTATTTTGAAAAATTAAAAAACCAACAGCTAACAAGACGGTTTCTTTGGCAAGGCATGGGCGCCCATTTGAGTACTTTTTAGAGGGAGTCTTGTATCTGTAAGGGGCGGCTCATGTCGGACTTTCCAAACATTTTAGTACCAAAATACTAGAAAAAAGTTTAGTATGCTATAAAAGTGCCTACTATGCTAAGGTTGAAGGTAACCCCAACCGCCCTTTAGGTCAAGCCACTATTCCCGCCTAATATATGGGCGCCCATGGTTAGTGTATAATGTTTTTCGTTACATGGAGAGTAATACTTTTAGATATTTTGCAAGGAAAATATGCGAAAGGGCAAAAAAGGGGGTCTGTTGCTGTAGCTCCTAACTCTAGATACAGACTGGCGGCTTGGGGATATCCGCAGCCGACCCTCAGGTCAAACCTCATATGCACCCCTATATGGGCGCTTATGATTAAGTGTAAATTGTTTTCAATTAAATTGAGTGCAATTATTTTAGATCTAGTGTGACAAACAAAACAAAAAACCGGGGGCGGCTGCCGCCGCCCCTGGTTATTGCTTTCAGATTGCCGCCCGGGGCGGACCGGCCCCCCCGCACCCCCTTGCTACGCCACTGGTATTGTTCCACAGTTCTTTCAAATATAGGGCGCTGTTTTCTAAAAACTCAATTAATTATATCTGAGGTGATAAAAATGTTTGCCTTTTTTCGATGCAAATGGTAAAGTTTGAATAATAATATATTTAAATATGGGAAAAGAATTGAAGAAATAATAATATATTTAAATATGGGAAGGTTCCAGATTCCCTGTATTAAACATTTTATTTCAATATTTGCTTTTAAACTGATTGAAAATACTTTTCTAATACGTATATGCGTGTATTTTTGCAGATGCTGTTGACATATGGAAAAATTTATCTCAGTTTATACGCATGAACCTCTGTAACAACAAGGTTTGTATACCTAACACTTTGATTGATTTGAATGATAAATATTTGAACAAGCCTTATTTAATAATAGGAACATCTTAAAAATTTATTCAGGAAAACCTTCTGAAAACTAACGAATATTTTTACACATTAAATTAGTCTCATGTTGCTTATGTCTATGAAATCCGTATTGTGCAGTGGCGTACGCAAGGGGGGGGGAGTTGGGGGTTCCCCGTCCAAATTTTCAATTTTTAGCTTAAATATTACGCATTTTAATACAAAGTTATGTCTATAACCCCCCCCCCCTTTGAAGGAAGTCTGCATACGCCACTGGTATTGTGTCTTATGATGCTTATTATATAAAAGATACTAAGTCATGATTTTGAAGCATTGGAATGTATCGTAACTTGATAGAAACAAAAGAAATATATTTCATGAGTTGATCTGTCGGACAGCAGCAGCCACGAAAACTCCCACTAGAAGTATTGCTTAGCTTTTACTGTAAAATTCTTTATTAACCATCGCTTTAAAAAGAAAGGGAAAGCTTTGAGGACAATAATTCTTTCTTATGGAATTATTTGAAAGGCATTACTGAACAAAATTCAGCCTTCTCTTGTAGTTGTTCTTTATCAACAGAATATTTTGTGCCTTTACTTTCTCATTCATTGCTGAAGGCGAAGGCTTGTTCCGTAATAGAACTTTGATCCTCGGTGTGTCGTAACACATACTCACCATTCTTCCCTTTTATTTGCATTTGTGCGTAGAATCTTAATTTCATTAAGTTTTAATTTTAATATTTAAATGGTTTCATTTTGTCTCGCTGTGTTTCTTATATATACCGAGAGTATATTTTGCGAGGCTTTTTAAAAATTTATAACCATATATTTGTCCCCCTAAACTCATGTCTTTTTATTGCATACTTCTTCGTTAAATGAAGCGTACTACAATTAATTTCAATTCCATTTGAAAATACATCTTTTTTTTCAATATTTCTGAAATGCTTTTATTTTTTTAGAAATTTTTTTAGAAATGAATATTTCTTTTTTTCTTAACTTACTTATTATCATGCACAGACAGTAGTTCTTCCTTCAGTCGGGAAATTTTACGTTCGAGAGATTCAGATTCCTGTTGCGCACAATCCACCTAGATATTTGTGCACGTGCTCGCCTGTGTTTGAGATTTCTCCCCAGCTGGTGATGCATTTCAACATGAAGTACGGCAAAGAGCATTACACATGTAAGTATAAAACTCATCTGGACACGGTGTTTTAATTAACATAAGATATCGAAGCACTGCCAATATTTTACTAGAATCCGAAATGAGAAATTATATAACACTGATCTTTTCGGAAAATGGCGGAAATGTGAAGCAGTTTTCCATCTACAACAAGTTCTGGTTGATCCTTGCTTAAGAGGAAGACATTGTGAAGTTTACTATAAAAATAAAAATACTTGAAACCCACATAAAGTGTAAACGTACAAGTCGAACGTTTCAGGCGCCAGGGCCTTATTATCGCATGGGCAAATCGGTACTTTGCCCAGGGCCCCCGAATCGAAAGGACCCACAATTTCAAATGTTGTTCTGTAATATTCATTTTTATATCAAAATTTTATGAAAAATAAAACAAATTTCATAGATGGGGGCCCCTGATGGTCATAATCGGACCCTGTCAGGCGCTCCAAAAGATCCACCTTTCATCAGCTACGAGAATATCAACCAAAACACAGGCAGGAAGGCAGGGAAAATACGTTATTCCTATTTTTCACGAAAGCCCGAAACGTGCGCCTTTCCTTTTATTAATTTATGTGTATTTCCAACAAAGTATTTATATTTTAATGTTGATTTGAACAACAGCGTCTTTGAGTGTTTTTAAATACCAGGAAATTGAACCCATTTCAGAGGAGGACATTCCCTTTCTTTTGCCAGTATGGTTTCCGAACATGGGACTTTGAATGCCCCCGGATCCCGATTTGGAAAAGCCCGTCATTCAAAGATCCATGTCAGGAAATTTACACCTATTAACAAAAAATTATTTTATTGGGAGGACCGAGGCAACACCTCCTAGATATACAATGCCTGAGAACAGAAACTTCTTCGTCATCACTAGGTCTACTAAAATGACGTCATTGCACATTTATTTTTACAAAGTAAAACTATTCAAAGTTTGTGGTGAATTTACTCTTGCATAAAACATTTTAATGATTTAGGATAGGAAATTTAATTTTACGACAAATAGGAAATTTTAACTATCACAATTTATATAATATGCTATAGAAATAGACCATAATAAATTATTCTTTATCAGAAAGGTATTTTAATTTTTATCTTCATCTTAAGATATTTTCTGAATTTTGTATCATTCACCAGAAATTTTAAATAGTGTTACTTTGTGAAAGTAAAACTGTGATGACATCATCTTAGAGGATCTAGTCATGACGTAAAGGCTTCTGTTCTAAGGCCTTTTATATCTAGAAGATGTTGACAGAGTACGCGAGCGAAGTCTGCGGAGATCACACAACAGAAATTTGGATTTTATTTAACAAAATGGTGGTAATCAAATTGAATTTGCGAGAAATAGTAGTTTCTTAAATCTTACGGCAAGTTTTTTCTGGTACATGCCTTATAGAAAAAAAAAATTACTTAATTGAAAAAATATATACACTGGCTGTGCTGGAAATGCTCTATAACGATATAGATTATTGACAACAACCTTTTTTCATCTTATTCAAAAGTGCGGATACAGAAAATCAATATACATGTTTATGTATATTGATTTTCTGTATAAAATTTTCAGTATTGAAATAGGACTTTTTGCTTGGGAAATGTTAAAAAAAAACGATGCATTTGGCATGATTTGGTATTTTATAATTCCAGATTGAAAATGGAAATTTCATTAATCGTATTCTCTTCCTACAGTTGATCATTCGAGATCTTTTGATTATTCAAAAGTACGGGTTCATTCTATTAATGCTTCAGATATTACTTTAGATAGTTTAGCCTTTTCACAGCAACAGTTAGATAGCTATCAACTCGTTCCAATATATCCTCTGAAAGAAAACGAAGATGCAGATCATGATAGTAATTTGAATGTTTTACGTGAAATTATTCTATGAATATCTGACTTCATTTACAGGTGTACATGTGCATTAAAGAGAGTACAGTCAGAGGTTATCTTGAAGTGAGCATTTCAAAATAAATTTTGTAAAGTGAAGAAAGATTTTATTTTTGAAAGATAATTAATGAAAATGAAACAGACAAGTTATTACATATTTTATTTAATGGAACGTTTCACACTTTTTTTGTGGAGGTCAGAAGTTGCGATTAAGAGTAAAACATGAATTTTAATAAGGAAACACAAGAGAGAGAAACAAAATTTTAAAAAATCTTTGTTTCTATTTTTATCCACAAAACATAGCAGTTTTTAATTTGAATTTTATTAGTTTATTTTTATTTTAAGTCGAAGAATTTTTTGCTTTAAGTCGTAAACTTTGAAATGTGTTTGAAAATGTATAACTTTATCAGTTTGAATTAATATAACTCATGAAAACATTGAGAAATCTAAGCTATTAATACAGGTCAAAATGTGTGCATGAAATATCCTAAATACTTAACACTGTTATTTCAATTTCACAAAATTTATATTCATTGAATTTTGTACTTTTCATATTTCAGGCAAATACCCTCAAGTATCTGTGAACCCTTCTTTAATAGCATGTTTATGTGATCACAGAAGGTCAAACGTCATCTCTTGTTTGAGAGAAGTGAAAGCATATTTGTACAAATGCTTATCGAAGAACAAAGATGTTATTATACCTATATACGGAGTTGGACATCTATTTTTCAAGAACGGGGAAGGGAAAGTTATATTTCATCCTACACTGTTGAGAGAAGTTGACCGAAAGAATGTAATAAAAGAAATACATGCTGACTAAATTTTGTATATTGAATACATAAAATAACTAACGGCATTTAACAGGAGTTTTATTTGTGTTCTTCAAATCACTAAAAGGTATTGAAAAAATTTATCGTAAAATTATGCGTGTGAGTTCAATTATACTAAAAAATTTTGTGTAAAACACATATAAGACCAACATGTTTTTTTTTTTTAAAGGAGAGATCTTGTGTATCTTAAAATACACATAAAGTTATATTTTAATTTTTTATCTGCTTTACGCAAAAAACATTGTATTGAAATATTTTTCACTGAAGTAATCTATAAAAGAATTTTACTTTGCACAAAATACAACATTTTAGTCAATTTTATCATATGCTTAGTCAAGGTCTCTCAGCAATATCGAGAAAAAACTTTATGGGGAGGTAGAACACATAAAAAGAAATCAAAATCTTACAGAAATGTGGATTCAAAAACATTAGGCCGGTTAATTATTACTCCACAAAAAGCATTTTTGTAATAGTTAACTTATACCTTATCAAGTTCTATTACGAATAGTTTATTCTATGACTACAGCATTCAAAATAAAGTACTACTTATAAAGATCATTTTAGTTCTGTATTTTTTATGAAAAAATAGTTACATTTTGGAAAAGCAATGTAGGCAATTTCAATAGCACTTCACTCTCTTTTGTAGAGTAGTTATTTACCGATGTATGAAACATCTTTGATTCCACACTGCTATGCCATTCTAATTCCTTCTGATGTGTCCTAACACCCCTAAACGTTTGTCGCTGTAGTTTGAGACATTCTTATACAGATAGTCTATTTGTACCCAGATTGTTTGCATGACATTCTCCAATTTTTTAAATCATAGATAAATAACTGACATCACCTGCTTGCACGAGTGATAATTTCTCCTTAAAAAAGTATAATAATAAAATTATTACGGCTCACGTTATCATGCTAAAGTATTTTGTGGAATTTAGATTTTATTCTCGTGAATTAAGCAGATTTTTGCAAATATCAGTAAAAATGCTTAAATTTGAGCCTCTCAAAAAAGGATCGTTCGGCACAAATGGGCTAAGCATGTCAGCACAAATTTGAAATATTGATCAAAAAAGTAAACAAAAATGTATTTTCTTTTATTTCACACGCAATGTCCAATTAACTCACCAAGGAACAGCGAGAAAGTTCAATACAAATGCCTTGTAAATTTTACGGCTTGCTATTAACGCTTATCAAACCGAAGAAAGGCTTTTTATTGTTCCATTTATGGTGAGCTTTAAAGTTTATAAGTATGTTAAATTTTACGATGACATCTATAACCGTTTTTCAATTATTTATGTACTATTCTTTGAGAGCCCATTCCTTGTTCAATCCCTACTTGACCTCATTCTTTTACGAAGAGTAACAGGTTGTTGTTCATAAAAGTTGGTAGGCATAAAAGGCTTTTGTGAAATATTTATTTTTCCTCGCTTATTGGTGAAAATTATGATAGCAGTTGATCTCATATTGTATAATTGAATTATATAATGTTTACGATAAACGGTGGGATATCATAAGTGCGCACATAGAACAAGATTAATCACCTTAATCCTCATCGAAGGCTATATTCCATTAATAAGCACCTTTAGGTAGCCTGATTTTTTTTTTTTTTTTTCAAAAGAGTATTTTACACATTACGAAAGAATTTGTCATAACAAGTGATGAGGAAACTTTGTTCAACTTTAGTTTAATATTGTATTGGTAACATTAAACTAGTTTTTTAAGACATTTAGCCTTTGACTTACATCCATTTCTTTCCAAACGTCTATTCTTGGGAAACTCATACATTAAATGATACATTTATAAGGACTCCAGTTTTTGGATCATATACTCTGTAAAGACGAGAGATATACCAAATTAGGTCGAATGTATCAATTTTAAAACTGTTCTCAACAGATCTAATTTATTGTTATCCATTGTATTACTGCACAACAAAGCTCTGTAATGCACAAAAAATTTGTAAACTTAGATTATCGCACAATATATTTTGAAAACATGAATATACTTATGAAAATACTAAAGTACCTATGCAACTTTTTAGGTAGCATAATTTTACCATATATCCTACCTCTTCACTGAATGTATGTCCCGTAACACTAATACAAAACATAAATTCAGTTAGCCTTCTCGTATTGTTACAGTTACGTCTGACTGACTGATGAGATGTTCTTGTAGGAGTGCTCTGGGCATTAGATCTTTAACTCCACATATGTATCTTTGTAGTGTATTCATCTTGAGTCCCCATACATTCCGGGTTGGATTGTTGTAGTTATCAAGAAATACATTTATCTGTACTAAAAATACACACACACACACACAAGAAAAAGCTGGTGTTAACTTAGTAAAACTACAAAATAACTTTCCAACTATGCAAGGAATTGTTTAATTTGTAATCATTAGGTGTACAACTTTGCTTCTACCGTTCTCTTCTCCACCCTCCCAAACCCGAAACTTTTAAGTTTTATTGCAGGAAACTAGAGATACATTTATGATTCAAAGTTGAAGTTGCTTGCTGAATCACCCGCCAATAATCCTGTCAATTCTTCTCGGCTTTGACACGAGTCTTACCTCCAGTTCTGCATCTTCCAAAAATTCTCTCTCCCATCGCTATGCCATTCTTCGATGTAAAAATCACTGTTCTGCAAGCGTTGAAACCATTCACAATACCTTCTTTCGCTAACAGGGGGTTCACCATAAATACTTGAAAGCATATTGAAGAAGAAAGCTATAACCTCCCGCAAATGAGACTTTTGCTCGTGCACTAACATTTTCAATCGAGAATAACTTTATGACGCATGCACGAATTCACTCATATTTTTAGGGATTATGTTGACAGATGCCCAAGTTTATTGCGCGACGTCTATGATCTGTTTATTTCGATCATTGCTTATCGCAGAAAAGATGCACAGGAAAAAGAGAGGAAGCAAGTTGTACATTTAAAAATTGCGAGTGCGTTAATTACAAAATTCATGTTAGTTACAAAGTTCACTTTTAGTTTTAGCATTTACCTCTACTTTGACGAATATATATATTGTCATTTTAGCTACTTGAGAATTCATTTTAACCTCTCTGATCAAAATGGGAAATTATTTTCTTTTCATCAAATAAAATGGTATTTTTAACGTATAAGAATGTTAAGCTTTTGCAAATGTTAATGTAATTAAAGAAAATAAGCTCTAAATACTGTCATCATTCGATAGAACTACGTGAATGGATCCATGTGAGATCCCCAGTTCTTGTGCCCACTCATCGATGGTCATTCTTCGGTCTGATTTGATTCATTATTTCACTTGCTCAACCATTCCTTCGTTTCGGGAGGTTGAGGGTCTCCTACAGCGGGTGTCTTCTTCCAGCGATTCCTGACCACCCCGATCACTCGTAAACGGCTGTTTTTGTTTTTTCGTCAGAATCGTCACCAAACTGTTTGTTTGCCAGGAGAGGGCAACTGCCTAGTCTGTACCTGAACTTGGTGTTTGCCCTTTGCTCGAACTTCGACATCGCGCCAACTAATCACCACATTCCTATAATTACCTTCAGTTATACTTCCATCATACTGCCTGTAGTGAATTTCAGTAGTAACAAATTAGTGGTGGGGGAACTTTTCCGGCAACTTTTGGCTGTCCCTCGTAAAGCATATTTTATGATATCTGAGTGTTATAAATAACTTCAATTATAGATACATTGCTTTGAAAAATAGAATGAAGTGGACGGGATTTTACGTCATAGCCACTTGGGGGGTTAAAGTTGAAAAATACTTGATGATGAGTGTGAAGTTTACTTAAAAGTAAAGGTAGATGTAGTGAAATAAAAGTTGGAGCTTAGTGAAAGAAATTGTGTGTCTCAGTCTCTCAGAAAATTAATGATTATTTAGGCATAGTTTCAAAACACTTTTCATAATTTAGCCATATTTTAAAATGTTACCTATTACAATGTTACCTATAGTATTTTAAGTATTCAAAATTATAATAATTTTTTCTCAGTTCAAGAAAGAAAAAGTTATTTGAGGTAAAATTATTTTTTTAGTTCTGTACTCAATAACATGAATTCTAAAGAAAATCCAGAGAAAAGAAGTTATAGAAAATTCAATCATCGGTTGAAAACAGTAGGAAAATATTACAGTGAGTAGCAGATTTAAAAAAAAAAAAAAAAAAAAAAACTAGTAAATATTTTTTATCTTGAAGACTACAATTATCCTACGTGATTCACGTTTAGAAACAGAATGATTGATTAATGGTAAAACGGTTTTCAAACATACAACAGTTTAAATGAAAAATACCATAATAAATGTATAATTTTTTGCCGGTGACTCCCGCCACTAGTTACCAATCTGCCGTCAATATCTAAGAAAATAGCTAAATTTTCCAGCTGAGTAATAGAAAACGAGAGAAAAATTATTACAATGGATGTTTTATAAAAGACGGAACTAATAACAAAGGAAATTGTTAGTCATGATTCCCTCTACAACCGTTTCTATTCAGGTGGCACGCCCTTTCTTCAGGAATCTCACGCGCTTTAATAAATTAGATGTTAGGGAAATACTGCTTGTACGAGGCATGAAGCCAGATGGTAAAACATATATTTATTGCTCGGAAGTAACCAAGCAATTACAGCAGATATTTAATATATTTTGGTGAATGAAATTGTATTTTATAGTGCAGCTCGAATATCTGCTCCAATTATTCGAATCACAGGTGGAATATAAAATTTAAGCCTATTCTTTTCCCTATCTGCTGTACTTTTGCAACAAAATCGAATTAATAGATTTATTAAATACATCGCTGCCATAATTAATGTTTCTCTGTTTCAAACGGTGTACAGAGAGCACTATTGGTTACAATCCACCAAATTTGCAGAATACCTTAACCACTTGGGGGTTAAGGTAAATCCACAATCAAATAATATCCTAACATTACACTTACCTTAGATCAGGGTAATGAAAAAAGTAATAAATTTTAGGAGCATTATCTGCCTATGACTCTGCAAGCAATATCCCACATAGAAGTGAAAAGAAAACAGACACGTTACGCAGAACCTATAGCAATGACATAGAGATAGCAATTGATAAGCGGAAAAATCAAAACCCCCGCTTTGCCCTACCTCCCCAATTTGTCCCCTACTAAAGGCCCTTGCAAATATCCAGAGACATGTCGCGGGACGCTAGCAGTAGGGTGCCAATAGCAGAACCAATTCTTCAATAGTGTAACCATTTCCTTTAAAAAGGTGGTGATACTCCGGTATTAACCAACAAAAGATAATTGGGGACCGTGAATAATATTGCGGTTTCGCACATCCCCCCTCTATTGTTCGGTAGAGGACAAAGTGTCGCAGCTTCCTAACCATGTCGAATTTCCCCGTTCAAATACATTGTAGCCGCGACATGTCTCTGGATATTTGCAAGGGCCTTAAATCTGGAGAAATTGATTTCCCAGTGGGAATTCCATGATGATACAGTTCTTTCAGAAGATTCGGTACGTTCCCCCAGTTTTGGGTCGTTCATCCACACAACTCACTTCTTGGAGTATTTGAGTATGGTTTTTCTCTCACCAGCATGCGGGGTATACAGTGGAACAAACTTACCCAACATGCACCATACGTGCGCTCGTCGGTTTGGATTTATAAACTTCACCGAATCCCTCGCGATCAATAAAAAATTCATGAACATTCAGGTAAAATAGTGTACAGTGGCTGCAAATATAAATTACATTTTATTTTGGATGTAATAATGTTGAAAATTAAATTGTCCGTCAAAAACCGATTGCAAGTTTTCATGGAAATGCAGATATGGATATTGATCATACAATTAAGTCTGAATGTTGGGTGATTTTCTGAAGTATAAAGGCTCGCCAGGAGTCAAGGAAAATCTGAAAATTCAGGAAACTTTACTGCAACAGAAAAAGTCAGAGAAAATTGAAAATTTTCACTAAAAACCTGGAAAATTTTGAAGCGTAACCTGAAAATTATCTGAAGTCTGCATTTATAAATTAATTTTACATTTGCCGTATGTTGGGAAAAACACAACACAACAGTGGCGTATACAATTTTTTTTTTTTTTTTAATAGACTTTTCAGAAATCATTTCTTAAATAATTTTTCATATCACATTTCATGATTTTCCTCGTTTTTAGCCAAAATTTTCAATTTTCTAAGACTTTTTCACTTAAAATAAAATGTCCTGACTATTCTACGTTTTTCAGGGTTTCCTTGACCGGTGACAACCCTGTATATGCCATAAAAATTCCCAATATCCCGAACTGATCGCATCATCACTATCCAAACCCGAATTTCCATGAAAACATGCAATAGGTTTTTTGGTGTGAAATTTAACTGTCAATATCATTATTGCCAAATTAAAAGTCAACTTTGTCGACTGTGTAGTTACAATCATGTGTACGAATAAGAAAGAATCTATAATTTATCATTTCTTATTTAAAATCGATTCCAATTAAAGGTTATTGTGTATTACTACATATAGTAGTTATTTATTATTTCGTCAACAGAGGTGGCTTTTAGACGAGAAAAAAGATGGACACGTTTCTCATAGAGACAGAAAAGCTTTTTCTTGTTTCACAAAATCGCTATTTAGTAATAGGGAATAGACATGTCTTGTCTTGTATAAAAACTGAAAATTTCTGCCTCATCTCGTTTCATATCGATTCTGTTTATAATTCTATTCACAACTAATATTTGTTTTAAATGTTTTTTTTTTTTTTTTTTTTTTTTTTTTTTTTTTTTAAAGATTTTGTATTCTTCCACACTCGTGACAGAATGTATGTTAGACAAATTGGACAAATAAATGCAACTAATTTCTCCGAAAACGTATCTTTCGAAAACGTAACAAAGCTTTCGGAGTCTTTTTTTCTTCTTCGAGAGTTATTTTATTAGATCCGATTGTCAAAACAATCTAGTAAAGACCATAAAAAATGTTAAATTATAAAGCTTTTATTTATTATTGATTATTCACTGCAGCAGGAAGATGCAGTTTGCAACCCTACCTTGCTGTGTGAATGAGTTTGCCTTAGTGTACGCCTTTTAGACTATTTTACCATTTCCGTTTCACTTCGTACGCTCGCACTCAACTAAGGAACGCAAGGTATACGCTTTCTAATGTTTCAACTGGAAGAGAAGTAAGATAGATCCTTCTTATTATAGTTCTTACAGGGTACAGTGAGTCTCTATTGTGATGTCAAAACCTAGCCAGAGATTCCCCATAGTAAAAGATATCATCAAGCCTATTAATCTTAGCTCTGCCAACAAAGGAATTAAAACAGAGTATTCTCGTAAACTGTGAAACAAATCTTTGTGAGAAAAAAAATTACACCCTTCACTTCCTTGTAATTCTATATAATGACGCTTCATAACTTTTTGATTTATCTTTTAAGCTGCATAAAACTGCATAAAAGAGCAAGAACCATTCTGAAGGTATCTTCACATTTTGAAAAGAAAACAAAAATGTACCTTTACATGTACGTCACTGAATGCCATTTTTAATCAAACGTAACCATAAACTTATTAAAAGCATAAAGTCATTTTTCTTCATTATCTTATTGTTACTGACATTTTGTTGCATATTTTATTAGCAGTTTTAATACTAGTGCGATTAATAGCAATCCCTTAAAATTTAACGTACTAGTTTTAAATGTATTGGCAGTTTCTGAAACATTTATATAACGCGCGGTCGGTAAAGTCAGGCAGATGTTCGAATAGTCTAGTACTTTATACGTAATATATTTTTTTCAAAATTATATGCAAACAATATAAACATTTTTCAACTGTCTGTTGACGTCTACTGAAGAAGGCTGAAAATTTTTCAGCCGCAGCGATTGTACAGATTGAAAAATATCTTTTTAGGTGTGTTATTGTTAGGAAAATTAACTTTTACTTTGCTTTCTTTTCGGGTTAGTTCCCTCTCTGAAACACTTAACCCATTCGTGCCTGGATATTTTTGCGACTTTCTTCGATTTTTGCTAACACCAGCAGTAATTGATAAATTTCTGATGTCAACTTTTTGAACAAGGGATGATTTCTTTTAAAATCATTATGTATAAAAATTGAAATGTCAACATCCTACTTGGCCATATTAAAATACTTTGTGGAATTGAGGTTAAATACTCGCGAATAAAGGCTAGGAAAAATAAATAACGTTTTCGACTGATAGCGAAAATGCCGTCCCAAAAAAGGGACGCTAGGCATAAATGGGTTAACTATTTTCCGACCCTATTTTTCTTTCGTTAACAATAGTAGCGTCTTCTGCCTTCTTGCTAGCGGAAGGATAGAAGTTACGTATCAGACAATTTTCTATTCTTTGTTTAAAGTCGAAGCTTCGACATGCATGCTATAAATTTTCCTCCATGTTTTGTCATTTGTGTAAGACATATGCAAATGAATAGATGTATAAAAGCTCCAACAAATGGAAGTTGCAGCGCGAGGTAATGCCAGGTGGCATTTTTGTAATTGATTAGAATGTATTTGATTTTAACTTTTGTTCAATAAACTTATGTTCATTCTATTTGCCTTATTATTGAGACCTCCTCAATACACTGTACTCTGCTGATTTACGTTATCAGTTATTTTAACCAAGTCCTATTTATTGCAATATAAACATTTATCTCATTCCATAATAAACTCATGGGTTGAATTTATAAAAGCTTGGAGCAATACACTTAAACAAATTTCTAAATTCCTCCTAAGAATCCTTACACCGTTAGATTTCAAATATGTGGGAAATATGCTTTAAAATATTCAAGATACCTACAAAAATTCGCTAGAAATTTAGTTGTCATAAATTACATTAATAAATTTTTCACAACACTCAAAAGATTATATGCATCTCGCAATTGGACGACGTAATTTTGAAATGCAAAATAGAGGACTCAGCATTGATATTTTCAAGTGAATTTTCCTATTTTCAATTAATAAATCTCGGTTTTAAAGTACAGCATAGTGAAAAAATATTAATTTTATTTAATTTTCTTCAAACATTACCGCAAGTGGTTACATTTGTATTTAACGTTTCTTTAGTAACATTCACTTAATGATTGAACCTATCATGCAGTAAAGTGGGAAAAGCGGTAACTTTGCAAGGTTTTTCATCAAAAATAAGTTAGCTTCAACCAATCAAGTTAGCGGAAAAGTGTAAAAGCATGTATACTATAAACTAACATAAACTATACACTGACATAAACTAAAGATACAAGGAGCTTCATCTCTTGAGAAACGCAAGAATTGAAGCTTGGAGATACATTCTATTGGCACCAAACGAGAGAGAACTTTATTATGTCATAGTACATGAAACTCCAAACTCCCGTAGGGTGGAGCTATTTTTTTGGAGAAAACTCTTCAATTATACAGCATGTCAGAACGATCCAACTATCTAAACTTTGAGAGATATACAGAGAACTTATTGTAGTAATTATTTAGTGGTATTAATTTTTTTTTTCATTTTACTTTTTTTAAAATAACGTTGTTCTTAAATGATGGCTACTTCTTGGCGGCACTCTTCAGACGTTTCGCAAAGATTTGAAGAATTTATACGAGTCCAGAAACCAAACTGAGATTTTCTTAAATCGTTCAAATTTTTAAAGGTTGTTATTATAATCTTTCGATAAAACCAGAAGAAAAAATTTGGTGGAGAGAAGTCGGAACTCCGAGGCGGCCCCTTAACATTACTTCTTCCTGAATTTCCTTTTCGACATTTAAATAAAGTTATATTTTAAAAAGGAAAATTTGTTTATATACATTTTTATTGGTACGAGTGCAAATAACTATTATAATGGAATTTTTTTTTCAAATGAAGTATAAGTTGGATCGTTTCGGAACCCCATAAGTTTTACAATTAACCTTGTTTCTACATTTATACTGCCGGCTAAAATTTAATACATGATTTCTTTTTAATTTTCTTAACTAAGAATTATATTTAATCGGTAATTATGTAATTAGAGAAAGGTTAAATTCGAATTATATAACTACTCCAAACTAACCTTTTTCTTCTAGTGAGAAAATAATGCAATATCTTATTTCTGCTAGCCCTTTTTTAACTACCCCTTTTATAAGAGTCAGTATCTCTACAGTATTTCTTATTTTATGATTATGCAATAAGGAACAATAGATACGTTTTCATAACATACATTCAATTTATCGTTTAATTTAACCACAAAAATGTTGGTTACCAAACAAAGGGAAACTCTCCAAAACCGAAAGCGTGGTACAGAATTCCAAATAACTTCGGAATTAACCTTGATAACACAAATGGCGTGATAAAAGCACTGGTTTGCAATTCATATCTCGTGCTAGAATTATTGTGTGTCAGTCTCTCGATCTTCTGTCTCGTCCACCCTTGTAGTAAAAGTAGTAATTAAACACCGCTATGCATTGTATAACCATCTAAATATGTTTTCTTATTCTTTGTGTACGGATCCATTAGCTTGCTAATAACATTACCAGAGTGTTGTAAGTTATATTAAAGGATTGAGCAAGGAACGAAGAAGCTTATTTGGATGGAGCATTGTTGTCTGGGTAGAATTCTTAGCTATTTTCAATATTTAATTATGCTTAAAGCACCGTTTACATAATGCTCCAAGATGATCTCAGCGGATAAATTAAAATATAAGTACACACCAATTAAACGACACTTAGGCATAATCTCATTAGTATTGGTATCAAGTGAACATTAAAGTAGAAGCATATTCATCTTTATCTGTGTCAATACTTCCTACCTACCATTTTATTACCCAAGGAACGTTTTTTTTCCTAATGGCAAGCGCCTGTCATCCCAGCATTAACCACTAGTGAGGCCGGAAGTGTTAATTATTTTGTTATGAGAGTACCTCGTAGGGGTGCCGTGCTCGTAGCGTACGTGCTCATAGCGTACACCCCATCAAGGTGCTTGTAGCGTACATGTGGTGCTCGTAGCGTACATCTCCCCCTCCACCTGTTTCCGTTCTCACCACAGCAAATCCGACTAAATGTAGACATACTTTACTAGCGGCCATTTTAGTCCACAAAATCGTCGTTTAGAAAACAATAAAATATGGGAAAAAAACCACCTTCTTTAGCAAGAAAATTGAGTTGCTGGTCATCCTATTGCTGTTCTCTTGTTTAAAGGTGTGCAAGCAATCTGTGTACATAATGTATTATACTAGAAACCTCTTAAAATGATAAAAAACCATCATTTAAAAATATATTGCTATTTAAACTATTAATTTTTCTATCTGTATAAATGCCTTCTTGCTGCGTTCCCGGCTGAAAATCAAGCTATCAGAAAGAAGAAAATGTAAAAGTGTACAGGCATTAGGCGGTTTTACGGGAGGGGGGGGGTAATTACCCCTCCCAGGATTTTGAAAACGAAAGTGAAAAAAATAATTCTGCATAGGAAATTCACAATCGCGAATTACAGAGCCCGAGCCCGTCTCATTTTAGTAGGGGGGGGGGGGAACAATTTTGATCGATGGGGTCGAAGACGCATAGCTTTTCAATATCAAAAATAGTAAACATATGATTATTAAAACTATTCAAACAAAGCTAATTAACTATTAATTTTAATCACAGTTATATATAACAAGAAAAATTACCATGAATCAGAATAAACTCTTGCACTTATAAAAAGAAAACCAGTAATAATAATCCATAGCTCAACGCTAGGTCTCCCTCAATCACATCGAGCACAGTAACGTAGCAATTCAGTAGGTTTGGGGGGGGGGGAGGAGAGGAGGGGGATTATGGACACTGAAAGACATCGATATATGATTATTTTTAGAAGTGTTCTGGATATCCGTATCCATATCCGTATCCACGGATGAAAAAAAAATATCCGGATCCGCATTTTTTTAGCGGATCTTTTAACGATATTTCAGAATAAATGAAAGAAAGAAAACAAAATTATTTCGTTATTATTTATTTTTTTTATAATTAAACATAACGCGTTTACTTGCGTAATAGTCACCCTCGCATAATAGTTTCACCCCCGTTTTGAAGCAGACAAAATTTCTAAAAATATTTTTCCTCTAGAAAAGCCGCAGTCACGTATTCGACATTTATGTCTATAAAAAAAATATTACTATAATAAAAATATTACTAAACAGAAAAATGCCTCTTTTTGCGTCTGATTCGAACATGCTAAAAGACATTCTGAAATATACACCGCTTGATACAATTTTTATTTTAAACACTTCATTATAATTGGGAATCGGCCATAAAACAGTTCCTTTAAAAAAAAAAAAATTACAATGACTTTTTCTTGACTTGATTTAAACTTCACCTTATTTGTTCAAAATAAATAGTAGTAATGAAATCTACAATTTTGTGGACTAAAATGGCCGCTACTAAATTAGATCTATATTTAGCTGGATTTGCCTTTTTATTTCTTCTTTTCAATTATTACTGTGGTGAAAACAGGTGGTGGGGAAGATGTACGCTACGAGCACCACATGTACGCTACAAGCACGCTTGATGGGGTGTACGCCACGCTATGGGAACGGTCCAAATCGTCGAATCCCAAATCGTCGAATGAATTATAAACAGATGTCTCATTAGGCTGGGGACCTAGTAAAAATCCAAAATGTAAATGTGTTATCTCCTTTTCCTTCGGAGAGAGAATCTTTGCTGTCTCGGTGAGGAAGCAAGTTGACCCTGACCCTAGCTGCCCTCCCCCTCCTCGCGGTCACTTCTATGCTCGCGGTAGCTCCCTTCGGCTCCTGTCCAGCTGTCACGAAGTAGCTGTCATTTATCATCAATAATGGGTCTGAAACCGCGATACGCCACAAAAATTACAGGGGATGTTGACGGCAAATGAATAGTAGTAGCATAATTACTTTTTTTTTCCCTTTAATGATACACTATGACATATTTTGATACACCATGACATATTTTAAATCTCGAGATAAAACTTCCATTCATAGATTTTTGAGGGGGGGGGGAGTTTTTTTTTATGAGCATTGCCTTATCCGCAGGATAAATGAAATTTAAAATGCACATATATTTACTGTTGAACATACTTAATGTTGCAAATTTAGTAATAAAATATTATTAACTTCAAAAAATTAAATACATATTTAGCATTTTTTAATTTGATTTCAAATTATAACTTAAAAGATGATTACATATGTGTGTTTGTTAAAATATTTTACTATACATATGTTTGTAAAAATTTCATTTTTTTTTCTCATCCAGGTTTAATATTAGTTCATTCTATATACCATGTTTACTCACGTAATAGCCACCCTCGCATAATTAGTCGCACCCCCGTTTTAAAGCAGAAAAAAAATCGTCAAAATGTTTTATCGGCATAAAAGTCGCAGTCACGTATATTTGACCTTCATATATGTCTGTAAAAATATTAGTGTGGAAATATAGCTCTTTTTTGTGTGCAACTGTCGAAAAGATTATTTAATTTAATATATTGCAATAATCTGGAAGCATTTGGTAATATAGTAATGTTTTAGCATTAGAGTGAACAATATTATGTAGTAGATTTCCCATCACAATAGTCGCACCTAAATTTCACCATGAAAAATTGACACAAAAAGTGCGACTATTACGCAAGTAAACACGGTATATTAACAGCAGTTACAACTTTTTAGAGAAATTTGGTCATGTTATAGACAATTCATTAAAAATGCTTTTTGAGAAAACACGGTTTAAAGTTACCTTACTGTTTTTAAGCATAAGTTGCTTCCTAGCACGCGTTGCTTCCTAGAACGTCTTTAATTTTTTGATTAATTATTATTGATATTATTATTATTTTTTACAGGGAACCCATCTCAGACTCTAACATTTCAAAGATTTAATTAAAAAAAAATCTAGTACACACAAGGTTGAGGGTTTTTTTTTCATAAAAAACAGATATTTTTAATTCTGTGTGTTTTTTTACGGGGCCCTTTTTTAGGCCTCCTCCCATAGAAAACAGTAGATATAAATAAACTATTGCTTCAAAATGTATCTAACATGAATAACTAAAAATTAACCAGCTGCAAAATTTGGTCACGCTACTATAATAAATGCTCAACATTGGGATAATAAATACAAAAATATTCTGGAACATTTTATTTGAAAAATAGGTAATGAAATTGACGATTGAAAATAAATATTTTAATTGAAATATTTATTATCCTACATATTATCATCGAACTACGGCATTTCAATTTGCATCTTAAACAATCTCTCTCTCTCTCTCTCTCTCTCTTTCTTTCTTTCTTTCTTTTTTTTTTTTTTTTTTTTTTACTGTTATAACATCCTTCTTTGTATGGTGTGATATGAAAGTTGCTTTGTATTGCTGCTTGTAATATTTATCCATTTGGATAGAGCATACAACCTTAAAACAACAATTATTAATTTAATAATGCTGAAAAGTTTAAGCACAACTAAAACCTTCTGCTTTTGTATAAAATTATCATCAAGGAAATTTTCAAAATGTTCACATTTATGTTTCTGCTTGCATTGCAAGAAGTTAGTTTTGTTTCGTTTGAAAACTAACCCCAATTCAATTTTTATTTCAAAGATTTTCTGTTAGAAGTAAATTTTACTAAGAAACTAGTTTAACATGCTGATGACAGAAATAAATATTCTTACCTTACGTTTTGAATAAATATGCGGCAAAAAGATGCTTAAGTATGCTTAAAAAAGTTATTTATCCTAACTAATATTATAAATGCGAAAATGAGTTTGTTTGTTTGTTTGCTACGCTTTCACGCCTACACCGCTGAACCGATTGTGATGAATTTTGATATAGAGATAGATGGGAACTTGGAGACGGCTATAGGCTACTTAGAATTTTAAAGTTTTAATTACTTTTTTAATAATTAATTAAAAACCGTTTTTACGTTGCCATGCTTGGCGAGTTTCGCCCGTATAAAATGATTCATGCTTTGAGCTAACAGAAATCCTATTACTTCCATGAAGTATTTCGTGCACTTGAAAATCATGAAATACCACGAAAATTATGCCAGTTTTACGCCAAATCTATCTATACCTATAATAATAAAAATGAATGTTCTCCAGACAAATCTGCAGCACACAGGGCCATGGGCGCCGGCAGAATATTTCCCAGGGGGGGCAATGACTACTTCAACGTATGGTTACCATATTGGAAAGAGCAAAAAAGCAAGGGAAACACTGCATACAAAAATCCAGGGGGGGGGCGATTGCCCCCCCCCTTGCCCTATGCTGCCAGCACCCATGCGCAGAGCTTTGAAAATTTGAACATATAAGCCCAAGACTTTGGTAATGTTCAACTGAGGTTCAGAATTTTGAAATTTTAATTACTTTTTTAACTATTAATTAAAAACCGTTTTTAGGTGGTCATGCTTGGCGAGTGTCGCCAACACAAAATGGTTTATGCTTTGAAATAAAGCACAAATTCTATTTGCACAAACATGTGCATTTGAAAAACATGAAATGGCATGGAAATTAGGTTAGTTTTGTTTTACGTCACTAGGGGCCAAAGCTCGTAGACTCGCTTTTCGTACAAGGCATTCGGCCCCTAATAAGGCTTATTCGTAAAAAAGGCATAATTGACAAAACCCAAAGATTGGATCTGATAGAATATTACTTAGCTACACACTCCTTGGTTCTTGCATGTTCCTTAGAACAACTTCACAACTTATGGAACACCTTGCGTATAGCCATTAATGGCGATTTTTCATAATTTACCGACTTACGTTTACCTATAGTTAACAATTATTTTTAAGAAAACAGTTCTTCATATGTTTTCTTTGATAAACACTACGGAACAGGTATTATATCTTAAGAATATTTCGTGAAGGTATTTGTCAAAAAAGTTTACTTTGGTTCCTTTGTACGTTGGCAAGTGTCGCCAACTTCTTCGTTTAGTACAAAAGAACAAATGAAAATACAGCCAACTGCTTGTCTGTTGTGTTTTAATCGTGTTTTTGTTACTTAATAACTGAGGTTGTGGATTTTCTTTGTGACATTGTGCTTTTTTCTAGATTTTTAGTGAATAAGGAAAATTTTTCAGCATGTCACCAACTAAATTCAGCTTTTGGATATCCAACTATTCAAAGATGGAGTGTAGGCACGTTCCGTTCTCCACAAAACTAACCAAATCAGAAAATTCAGTGTATTTTACGTCGAAATGCAATTTTGTTCCATGTACAGTGTCGTCCCGGAAAAGAGC
Source organism: Cheiracanthium punctorium (assembly GCA_038373885.1). Taxonomy (NCBI): domain Eukaryota; kingdom Metazoa; phylum Arthropoda; class Arachnida; order Araneae; family Cheiracanthiidae; genus Cheiracanthium; species Cheiracanthium punctorium. The sequence goes on from JAWZYV010014778.1 coordinate 71,090, forward strand.
GAGCCCCTTCCTCCCCCCGCGATTTTTTTTTTCTGAAGCCCCTATAAATTGCTCATATAACTAACAAAGTTTTATGCAATCCTTTGGATTTATGTTGCAAAAACAAATAAAGATTATTAATTGTTTTGCATTAATTGTTTTGTAATTTAAGATTTAAAAAAAAATTGAAATAAATGCTAGATTTGCAAGTTAAGTTTATCTGAAATGTAACGATTACTTAAATATTTAAATATTCGAAAGACTTTTTTACACAAATCAAGTGTTTTAATTATGATTGACTCTACTTTTATCAAATAGTAGTAAATAGCTCCTTCTTCTCACAGGGAGAATAGCGTTCTTTATTTCATTTATTTCGTTTCGCGTTCTTTCATTTTTTTTGCTATTAAAAAAAGAAAAAAAATTATTATGAATTTTATGATAATGAATTATGAATTTTATGATAATGTCAGATAAGAAATTTTTGAGGAACACACTATAGCACAAAAATAACTGAGGAATAGCGTTTTAGTGGGTACGTATACGATTTAGTAGGAAGAAGGAGTTGGTTCTTGTGTAAATGTCACTCCTTCATAGGGGGTTGTACTTATGCTAGGTGAAAATGTCGCGAAGTTTCAATAAGATCGCATATTTTTAAGTTTTATATAATGCTAGAAAGAATGTCCACTCTAAATTGATATTTTGTTGAGCAAAAATTACTTGATTGGAATTTTTTGTGAAATATCTGGCAATACATCATCAAGAATCGAAAGCTTTGGCAATCATTAGGCTTTTTTTTTCCCATTTTGCACTTATGTACAAAGGTTATAAAATCATTACACAAGACATTTGCAAGCTTACTTGAAATTTAAAAGTGAATTATAGCTCCTACAGAAAATAAAGAATATCAATCTAATAATTCATAGGCCACAAAGGGTTTATTATTATTTACACTAGCTGCAGTACCCGTTCTTCGCACGGAAATGAATGGACTTTTGAATAGTACGATTTCTTGTGATTACTATTTATTGTAATAAAGAGATCAAAAATGGATATCGCGTTATATTGTGTTCATAATAATGCATACCGAATTTCAAGGCAATCGTTTGTATGGTGAAGAAGGCGATGCGGCATAGCGCAATCTACTGGCGAGTTTTAGCAAAACGGATACGGCGAAAATATTCTTCGCATTCAGATAGCGATGTATACGAATTTTCTTGACGATCGGCTCGATAGTCCTGAAGTTCATGTGTTGACGTGACATCTAGTGTCAAGTTATAGGAAAATGGATAGCGCCAAACTCTACCCTTTGTTCAAATATCTATGTATACCTATTTTCATTGCCATCAGTTGCACAGTCAAGAATTGATACACTGCAGGGCCATCTAGTAGTTAATTAAAGTAATGATTTGCTACAGCGCCGTCAAGTGGCGAATTATAGCAAAATGGATAACGCCAAAGTATTCTCATTGTTCAAATAGCTATGTATACTGATTTTCATAGCGACCGTTTGAATGGTCAAGAATTTGGCCTGCTGCAGCGTCATCTAGTGGCGAGTTCAAATAATAATGCATTGCAGTGCCATCTAGTGGTGAGTGACATCAAAAGGAACACAGTTAGAATATATTCTTCGTGCTCAAATGTGTAAGTATAAAAAAATTTTATGCCGATCGGTAGAACGGTATAGAAGTTGATGCGTTGCAGCGCCATTTAGCGGCAAGTTACAGCAAAATGGATAGTGAAAAATATTCTCCGAGTTCTAATATCCGCGTGTACCAAATTTCATCGAAATTGGTTGGACGATATTCGCATAGCAAACGGCTAAACGGAATAGAATTCGACGTTCTTCTGCACCACCTAGTGGCAAGTTAGAGGAAAACGGATAGCATAAAAACCTTCTCCATGATAAAAGACTTAGGTGAACCAAATTTCATGGCGATCGGTGAAACTGTGCTGGAGTTTTTCAACCTCATACACATATACCAACATTCATTTTTATCTATAACCAGTGTTATTATATATACCAGTCTCAAATAAAATCCAGTTTCAAATGTAAGTCTCGCCAAAGTGCCAATACACCATTTTGCAAGAGTTTTTTCAGGGTATCATTCGAAACATTGACTTAGCAGCAATCAAAATGGGAAACGGTTCTACCGCCAAACAGTAAAGCAGGCATATTTTTAAAATTATCAACTATAACGTGTTTTATTCATAGTTACCTCGATGAGAAGAGTTCAATTTTCTGAAATTTGGCGGCATTCTCCCCAAGTTAAGTCAATGTACACAATTGGCGAGATTTCTGAAGCGAGATCGTTTGAAATGCCCTAATAACTGCATTATTTCTGCACGGATAATTAAAATTTAATGCTGTATTCTAATAAAACCTATACACTTGTTTTCAAAAATGCTATTCCCTTAAGCTCTCAGTAAATTGCGCCAAAAATCCTAAAACTGTGCAAACCGCTAGAACTCACTTTCTAAAAATCGGCCTATCAGCCATTTTATTTTTCGCCAAACTAAAAAAATTTACATATTAGTCTCGGAAATCTTCAATCCTCATTGTTTTGCGTATAAAACATTTGATTCCTGCTCTCATTTCTTATGCGCACACGATATTATAATTAAAAAAAATAACCTTGCAAATATAAACTAAAAAAATTCATTATTATTCTTTTATTTTTACTTTAAGAATTTAAAACATTTTATTCGCCAAAATTGCCACACACGGCAACCACGATGCTTATTTCTCACTTTTTTCACCACAGGGGTTACAATTACGGAAAGCTTTCTGCGTGGAGAACATAAAAAATTCCGGGAACGGGTGGATTTTCAAAGTTTTAAAGTGGATTATCATTTATTCTATATTATTCTACATATCTGTGCAAAATTTCAGGCTGATAGGTCCATTTTTGTGGATTTGAATACTACCCAAATCGACAAACTGCCAAACAGAATTTCATTTTTATTTATAAGATAACCTACGCTTGTTTTTAAAAGTACACTCTCATTAAATTGCGCCAAGCGCTAGAATCATCTTCTGAAAATCGCATATCAACCACTTTATTTTTCGCCAAATTAAAAAGTTGCACATTTTAGTCTCGGAAAATTTCCAAATCTTATTTTTAATTTGAGTATAAAAGAGTTCATTCCTGCTCTGATTTCACATGTACACGATATTTTAATTAAAAAACAGCCTTACAAATATTCTAAACAGAAAAAAAAGATTATTCTTTCATTCTTAATTCAAGAGTCTAAATCATTTAATAAATTTGCCAAACATGGCAACCTCGATGCTTATTTCTCACTTTTTCACTGCAGGGATTACAATTGCGGTATTGCGGAAAGTAAAAATTGGTGTTTTTGACGGGGTTTTCTATCAATATCTCCTAAACTAATTCGAATTTCAAAAAAATCGCTTCGAGGTGTGTCGGGACCCAAAAATTTGGTACAAAATTTGGTAGGTTTACGATCACTCGTCTGCGAGCTACGCGAGACACAGACAGACAAACTAACTGACTAACGGACAGTTTACGCATGGCTTTATTTATATAGATGCTAATCAGAATTTGAGAAATTGCAAAACTATATCAAGTCTGACGTGGCGTTTAAGTTACTCATTTGCTTACCGTTTGTGGAACAAATTAGAAGACTTAAAAACAATACTTGAAAGACAAAATCAGCGCATTTTCATTTTAACACAGCAGAATGCTATAAGTCGTATCTGAAAGAACTTTCTATAAACTTTCCTTGTACATGAAATTCATGACAACATATGAAGCTTATTTTGATATTTCTCAATTATTTTCTCCATCTGTGGCTGCAACTATAACAAATTATATCTGTCGAAAGCTTTTTGAAAATTCCTTTTTTCAAAGCACTCCTTGAAAATGTAGCGGAGAGCCAGAACGATTCTTTCGTGATTATTATTTCGTCGTTACAGACAAAAGAGCGACTCTAAAACACTCAAATGTTAAAAACACTACATTTAGCTTTTAATTAACATTGAATATAAATTTTAAGAGCAAATAATTTTTTTTATACGTAGTTTATGCGAATGTTAGCAAAATTTCAAAATATAACTTTTTTTTCTGCGAAATTTCTGTTTTTTTATTTACAAAAATTCCGTACCTCTGATGATATGAAATTTGGTGACATAATAGGTGGTTGCTCCGCTTAAATTATAGGCGTTGAATTTTTAAAATATGATTACATTTTGAGATTTGCAAAAATCGTTTCAAAATTCGTAAATTTTGTGTCAGCATTTCGAAATAAAGACTACAGGGAATGGAACGAAATTTGGCGACTTAATAAGTGGTCGCTCAAATTCAATTCTAGGCTTCCAATTTTGCTAAGGATTAGATTCGACATTTTATGAAAATTATTTCAAAATGCATAAATATTCGTTCGCGCATCACAAAATAACCTCTAACGCGAATCAAATAAAATTACTTAATTACTCTCTAACCTGTAATCTTTTAACAATATACAAAAATTATAACTTTTCTTTCTTTACTTTTAGCAATATGCTACTCCCATTCATTGTACTCCTATACAATGCTGACGAAAGTTCTTGCTTTTTGGAAATTTGCATTCAGTACTAACCCATGAACAATGGATACTTCAGTTATAGTAAATAAATAAAAATATGCGTTACTTTAAACTAATCTGTTCCCTACTTGAAATTTTTGGCAATTTTTTACCACTCCAAGTTACTTTGTTAGGATATAGAATAAATAATGAAGAATTAATACTTCTGTAATATCCATAGTTAAAAAGCTTGACGTCGAAAATTAAAGGCCACATGAAATTAATAATTTCTGTCGCAGTCATTTACATCATAATCAAAATAAATTAGCACTTTCTTGAAATAGGTCTTCTGTATCACCCATTTTAACATTCTTTCATGAAATGAAACTTTTCTGCTGAACCACTACGATTATGTAGTAAACCAAGCATGGCGGTTTCGTTCGTTTTCTAACTATATTATGTATCAACAAATTTGATGCAATACACCGATTATAATACACTTTCCTATACAAGAGCAAAGAAGAGAATATAGCGATTTTAAACAGTTTCAAACGCAATGTCATTAGCTATTATTATATTAATTTGAATGTGAAAGAAAAAAATTAAATGTAAATAAGACCAAATATAATTTGATAAATATTCACTGCTGCGTATAGTACAATGGAGCTCGCTTATAACGAACGTGAAGGGGCCGCGATATTAGCTCGTTATAACTGAGTGCTCGTAAATAACGCTGATTCATGAAAAAATCATAAAAACTCATATATTCTTAATAAATTACCTAATTTATTTATAATTAAATTTTATTTCTTGAAATATTATTCTTTAGACATATTTAGCAATGAAATCGTAAACTGCAAAAGGAAAAAATAAATAAAATAACGTATTTTTTAAAGCTATATTCAAAAAATATTTTTAAAAACTTATTAAACTGACTCGCATGTTCTAAAAATTGACTCTTACTTTTATTCATAGTGAGTTAACCTGACTCGCAGATTTTTAAGTCCAGCGCAAACACTGAATGGGAAAGTGGACGAAAGATCATGAAAATAGTCATTTTCAGAAATTTTTACAAAGCTATATTAATACACCCACTCCCACTTCAAACTTAATTCATACCTTTTCTAAAGCTTAAAAATAAATCTTTTATTATATCTTAATACCGTGTTTACTCGCGTAATAGACGCACCCCCCTTTTGAAGCAGAAAAAAAAAATAGCTTGAGAGTTATAATATTACTAAGTAGATTTCCTCCGCATAATAGTCAAACCTAGACTTGCAACATGAAAAATTGGCAAAAAAGTGCCGCCATTATGCGAGAAACTTGCTTAGTATTTATACTACCTATGCTTAGTATTTATACTACCTTTGCTTAGTATTTATACTAAGCTGACGATTAGCTTAGCATAAATACTAAGCTGCTTGCTTGCAGTATTTTCTTAGTATTTATACTACCTTGCATAGTATAAATACTAAGCAAATTTGCTTAGTATTTATACTACCTATCAATATATTCCGTTTTTGAAACCAATGCAAAAGTAGTCAGAAATGACACGTGCTTCTAACTGAGAACACAGCGAAAATTGTATACAATTCCCCCTCCCTCCCCCCATATGAATGACTAATATTCTTTAACGCATTAAAAGACAAAATATGGGGTAAAGAGAATTAAAATATGCCTTTATTTTAATTCATTTTATATAAGGTTAATAAAAACATCAGATGACAAAATGAGTATCAGATTTTTTGTGCAAACCGTACCACTTTCTGGGAGTGTGAGCCAAAAAAAAAAAAAAAAAAATCATCGAGAACTCTGAAGTATTTGGCTGTGGAATTCCACCTTTGAAATTGTTTTCTAAAGGTTTCATAAATGGCACTAATTTTTCATTTATTGCAGTGCGCAGCTTTTAAGAAAAAAAAAAAAAAACTTGAAAAATTCCGAATTTCTATCGCATTTATCTTATTTTGACTTGTGTCCATCAAAGGGCTGTTATGCAGTTTTGTTTTTTGAACAACACCCTTATTACAACGTTAATAAAGTGCTTTAAGAAAGTAAAGCCAGAGTATTCTTTCATAGACCGATCAAGTCCCTTTTGCAGTTGAAGGAGAGCTTCCGGATACGATAATAGACATCCATTAATCTTTTCACTTTTGGCCATCCGTATGTGCGACTGTGCGGCAGATGTTTTTTTTTTTCTTTTCCTCCCCCCCCCCCCTGAAGCGCAGGCTTTGGAATTCGATGAGTTGGGCTATAAGCGTCTGCCGAAGACGGAAGATAATCGGGAATTAGAGCAGGATGCAATAATAGTAAATAGTAATATAACCCCTAATTCTCGACTCTCCTAGACCCAGAGCACACAATGGTTAATGACCGTTAATTGGTTTTCGATCTTTTGGGATTCGGTCAGTTGGGGTACAACCGTACGCTATGAGCACGTACGCTACGAGCACGGAACCCTAGTAGGCACCGAGTATTACCCCCCAAAAAGGAACAGACAATTTAAACCTCAAACCGAGAGTGTAAATCAGATCCATGATCGCAAAAAGTAGTGCTATGATCCAGTTTGCGGCTCCTCCATTTGAGCGCATGAGCACGCGAACCCCCAGAGAAAAAAATAAAAAATAAACACGTTAACAGATTAAATTAAACGAAAAATATTAAATACACATCTAGATTTTTGTGAATTTAAAACGCAAGTTTTGCTCATCCCCACTCCCCACTATGACTAAATACGCTTGTTATAGCTAACGCACTGTATCGTAAGTTACTGCAGCATAGTATTTCGTCGCTCGCACGTGCGATCAGCCAAATGGCCTTCTGAACCGCTCACTGAGAAAAGACGAGGAGAGAGTTGCGGGAGAAGCATTGCACTGTTGATATTACTCCGTTCGCACATTTTTAGTGTGCTCACTAGGGTGGTCACAAGTTATATGGGGGGAAATATTTTTAATGTTATTTTTGGGGGCACCCCCCTAAAAGTTGCCAATTGACTAGAAAATGAGATTGGTAAATTTTAGCTCAATTGTATAATACTAACCCGTGCCGCATCGAGGTTGAATTCTTGAAAAATTACGATTTTTGCCAAAAATATCTAATTTTTCCTTCATTTAGTATAAACTATTTGCTCTACAAACGTAGCTCTTGTTTTATTTCACAAAAAATGTTGTTGTTTTGAACTTTTACTCTCAACAAAACCAATATTTAATGACATTCGGTGTTTTTTAGGTCAGTTTGTGAATCGTACCACAAAAATCTGCATTTTTGTAAAATTAGTGAAAATGAGAGAAATTAAGAATTTTAAATAACTTTGACCGTTTCTTCAAAAGTCTTCTTCTTCAGACCGTTTGCATAAATATATATATATATATATATATATATATAAATCAAGAATTTTCATAACTTGATCTACAATTCGTAAAATATTTTTATTTATTTGGTATGCATTTCGGTGCTTCAGAAGAAAGATCTTGATATGTATTTCAGTTGCTACACATCTAAGAGAAACCTCTCAAATTCTCTTTATTACAAGGATATTTTTGTTAACCGTTTTGCTTATTTAATTTTAGAATAGACATGGGTGTCCATACGTATGGGCAGGGGGGGTTATGGCTCCCCTAGCTCCCATATTATCGTTATGAATTACATGCTGATATAAAGTAGCAGTAGTTCAAAACTAAAGCATTATATCTTTCTGGTGCAAGACTCTTGACGTGTAATAAGACTTCGTAGACAAGAATTTCGAAAAGAAAGAATTGATCTCATTATAAAGCAGATTTTAAAATTCTGATTTAGAGGGTTTAGTATTAAGAATTCAAAAAATCGATTTTCCAATTTTAATTTCTTTAGAAACCTTAGTTACTTCTGAGCATTTCTACCACAATTTCATGCAATAAATCCAACTAGACCCGGAGATACACATAAAAACGTTTTACGAAAGCTGGATATTTGAACGCAATAAGGTAACTAAATTGCGTTTTCTCAAAACGCATTTTTATGAACTATCCGTAAGATAAAGAATTTCTATGATTCATATCTTCACGAAATTTTTTACAGTTATAACTAGTATCAGTATCTATAGAATGAATATTAAAAGTGAGAGAGAAAAACTTTTGAAATTTTTAACAGAAATATAAGGGGGAAAGTACGATTTTTTTTTAATTTCAATTTAAAATACAATTCTAAAATTCTTAATTTAAAATTTTTTCTTAAATTACTTCATATGAAATCAAAGAAGATATGAATCATAGAAATTTTCTTATCTTACGGATAGTTCATACAAATGTCTTTTGTGGAAACGTAGTTTTAAGTTACCTTATTACGTTCAAACATAAAGCTTTCACAGAATGTTTTTATTTGCATCTCCGTTTCTAGTTGACTTTATTGCATGAAATTAGGGTCAAAATGCTCAGAAGTAACAAAGGCTTCAAATGAAATTAAAATTAAAAAATCGAATTCTTAATCCTTCCATTAAAAATGTAACGAAGAAACTTTGTTTATTAATAATAAAGAAAAATTAGTCGATATCTTGTTCCAGAATGCTTTTCCCTCATTCTAGTGTTATCATAAAAGATATTAAAATAATAGTTAACGTACCTTATCTAGAATAAATGGCTAATATAGAATAAATGACCTACAATTACAGCATTCAAAATGAAATACTATTTATAATGATCAATTTTAATTCTGTACTTTTTACGTAAAAAGAATTAAATTTTGGCAAAGTATGGTAGGAAATTTCACTATATATTTTATGGAGCGATAATTAATCGGTGTATGGCCACACATTGCTATGTGGTTCTGAAGGGGGGACGACTAAAACATTCGGGGAGGCCCTAGGCCTAGGATTATTATTTATTTTTTTGTGTGTGTGGGGGGGGAGACCCTGTATGATCCTACCTTGTAGACACATATAGTCAAAGGGTACAAATATTTGTTCACAGTGGTATACATAAGGGCAGGGGTATATTTTCAAATGGCGTCATGTCGATGAATGCCATTTGGTGGAATACTTTGAACTTTAACATGAGATTTGTTATATCGCTAAATACAATGTTAACAAACACTTTTGCAGAGCGGCGTATGTCGTATAAGAAAGAGCACCTGTTAACTTATCGCCAATAACGCGTTTTATGATTTAATTTTTTAAGAATATAACTTAAACTTTTTTGATCAGTTTGGTGCACCTAAAAATTGTTTCCTGAGGCCATTTTGGCTTATACGGTAATCAGGACCTGCTTCCTTATCATGTACCCATGTACCTTCTGAATCCTTTTCATGTACCTTAAGTCCAATAAGAATTTGTAGCTATATGTTTGAGACACCTTATATAGTTTAAGCATACACCTTATTTCGCCCTCTTCAATTTTAAAGATAAATTTTCTCTAAATGTTCCTAAATTTTGAAAATGCAAATTATTACTGCTAAAATTTTTTACATGACGTTTACGGTTTATGAAGAAACTGACCGTTGAGAAATGTCCTATGCAAGTTCCTCTCTGCACTATAGTAACATTATGTAGTCTTCTTTTTAAAAAAATTGAAAGCAGTATGGTAATTTTGTTCACCCATTTTTCATTTCTTTGATAGCACGCATCTATTCAAATGTCATTTACTCAAGCTTATAAATGACACTGATCTCTCGAATACGACAGTATAGAGGGGCTGACTTGAATTATTTATTAAGTTGGCAGCACAACGAAATTTAATGAATATTCGTATGCATGTGGTTCGTTACCGAGAGCTGACCATCTACAAGTATGAATGAGCGAAAGAGGAAGTGTAACCTAGAAATAAACAATTTAAAGCACTGGTCGGCACCATTGCGTGGGGAAAGTAATAGTTTAACGTAGATATTCTGATACAAGCCCGAGAATGCATTCATAATATAAATAAGGCTAATAATTAAAGTGCAGCTTTCTCGGGGTTCAGCTGATTGCATTGTGCTGAGCGTAAAGTTTAACCTGTGATAGAGAAAGTAGATATAAAATTTCATTAATGACACGAAGTATAACAATTTAATATTTTGAGTGTCAATTCATGTAAATTCAAAATAAGAAACTGCACATTCTTTTTTCTTTTTCTTTTTTTTAAACACACTAAAATCTTTTTCATTTTATTTCAGCAACTCTCAATTCCATAAGAAATTTTTGCTTGAATCTTAATAAATAATAATAAAAAAAAATATTGTTCCTTATTGCTATTATCATTATTATCAGTATCCATTTTTAAAAATTACTTCAAATGTGCAAAAAACAATGAAATTGTTTTTAATAAATAATTCGATTTACTTAAGAAAAAAATTAATTTTTACTCATTAATTTTTAATGAGTGAAAATTAAATTTTACTTTAAAAAATATTTAGTTATTTCTGATTTTGCTTAAACTGTGCGGAATTGCGAATATCTGAATATTTGAATGCAAGTTCAATTTCGATTTCAGCCTTAAAATCCATTTAAATTTCCAGGAACTTACTTATCACTCTCTGGACTATCTTTACCTCCTCAATGATTAAATGTACGATTAAATATTTCATTTTATTTACATCCATTACTTCATGAGAGTTATTCCCCTGTACTGCATATAGTGCAATATATTCGATTTAATTCTTAAAATCTTGTATTTTATTCAGCATTTTGATTGCCTATGCTTTAAACTTTTTCATAAGTTTTAGACTTCTTTTAATGTCCTTTATAGATATTTTTAGATGTGACAAGTGATTCTATGGCAAAATGCTTTTTGTGTTAATCTATTTTGCTTGTAACTTTTCTTTTGCAATTCTAACTTTCGAAATCTTTTCTTTATTCCCCAGACATTACAAATTAATATTTTTGATGTGATTTACCTATGCACCATTAGTCATAAAACGAGAATATAAATTTTTTTCGAAGACTGTTATTTTAAATAAGTAATGAGTCAGATAGTTTGCAAGCATTATGTAATATGAAAAAAATCATAAAATTGAAAAATATAACTATTCCATATAATAACATTCATCTACGTATTACGATGGGTTTTCTAACAGCATAGCTGGGGACAGTATTATTAATTGACTGTTAATATATTGTTAAGTTTTAAATATTCATGATTACACATAACACTGCATCCCACTTTTCGGATAGGAAACGAAAAACTATATTGAATTACACAAACGCTAATGTTTTTGTAAATCACTTGAAGAATATTAACTGTTTAACTATATTTTATTCAACATTTAACACTAGAAGTTCATCAAAAATTTGTAGGATCCCAAAAATGCCATTTAGATGATTAAAATTATATTCTAGCTCTAGAATCAAAAGTTCTTTCATAAAAAGAATTTC
>JAWZYV010014779.1:0-69156 GCA_038373885.1 Cheiracanthium punctorium
TTTGTATAATGAATGTAAAAAGAAGGTACAAAACGTTGATTATTACACAAGTAAAACAAAAGTACGACCAAAAAAAATTAAAGGACATAGTGTCAATTTAAGTAGGATAATTTTGGGTTTTACAATATGAAAGAAAAAGCAGCTCATGCGAATTGATATTTGGAGCTTTGTTATGCCATTCCTAATTTAGATTCTCATTAAAAGGAAAAGTAAATTTCCGAGCATTGACTTACTCTAGAAAAGTGTGGAAGGAAACTTCAGCTCCATATGTATTTACTATGTGCAGTGGTGTACACAAATAGTGTATGTGGGAGGGGGGATTCAACACCCCTACCCCATTGTCAATGCATTTTTAACATAATGCCAGTACATTTCTAATTTTAAACATACAGATTACGAATTTTATTTATTATAAAGATTTTATTATAAAGATTACTTCCATACCTCTTCTCTACAGGAAGTCAGTGTACACCACTGAATATGACGGGCGATGCGCATACAAGATACGCGATAATCGCATCGTCTTCGCTGGAGCTCCACATCTCGGATTATGAAGACACTCACTCTATTTTCGCTTCTTCGCTACTAGACTGATTTCCAGAGTACCTGGGGGCCTCTGCTCCCCCCAACTTCGCTCTTAAGGCATTGTATTAAAGGTTAAATATGTACAGAGCACTGAGTATCAATAAATAAAAAATGGGGGGGTCACAGGGTACACAAATGTGAACAGTTAAAATAATAAAAGACTATCTGAGTTCAGGAAAAATTAAAATTATACAATGCAAAAATACACTAATTGTTTGTACCGTATGAACGTATTTCGGAGATTTCAAGCCAAATATAGTAACCCCACTTTCTGCGGTGGGTAAAATTTATTGCTTACAACTGAGAATTGGTTCCGCTATTGGCACCCTACTGCTAGAGTCCCGCGACATGTCTCTGTATATTTGAAGAGGCCTTAACTCCGGGTGTTCCATAGACGGCCCGAGGGGCGTGCGGGGCCCCAGGCGAAGCGCAAGAGCGGGGCCTCTTCTCTATCATGTCTTATGAGATAGCAATAAAATGGCCCAGTAGCGGGGCCTCTATAAACGCGGGGCCTTAGGGGCGATCGCCTACATTCGCACCCCCCCCCCCTTGGGCCGGTTCTGGGTGTTCGTCTACTATGACGTTCGATAATACACTCCGGAAGGTAGCGTTCACCAGCATAGCGTCTAACATGAATGCGGCCATCATGGTGCCACAAATTAAAGCGTGATTCATCATAAAACACCACTTGTTGCCAATCTGCACGGCAGTCGCCATGTTTGTTCATGAGCCCATTGCAGCTGCATCAGCGGCTTCGGACCCATCATCAGCGCCATGCGGACCAAGTGTCTAACATGGCGCATTTACGCCATTTTTCGGTGTCCACTCCTAAATTTTCGAGTTGTTCGGTTCTCATGTGTACACTACTGCTTCCCAACTCGCATCACTGTGCTGCTGTTACACTGCACACGAGCTGCTATTGCACGCTATAAAAATCATCCTTCACGAAGGCCGGTTAATCTTCCCCGATCAAACTCCGTAAGTTGTTCAAATTTCACCCTCTGCCGTCGACGAGGCACAGTTATGTCTCACTTCACGCTCACCACGAACAGATAAACACATACTATTTTAAACATTCCCCTATAGCCTTTAATTTATACAGTTTCAACAGCAGTAGAGAAGGCGCTGCTCAGTCCATGCATGCGTAGTAGATTTGAAATTTTAATCATTTGCTTTACACAGTATAATTTGCATTTCCTGAAAATTTCAGCTCGATCGCGTCATACTTTCATGCATATTTTAGAAACAGGAGTATAGAATTAGAATATTTACTCTGTATGTTTTTTAAAATCTACTAAAACTCAAATATAGTACATCATACGCCATAGGGGACATAAAATACTAAATGCGAAGAAATATTGTATAGATTGAAAACTATTCACGAGAGTGACAACGAAGCTTGAATTTCTGGCCCGGGAACATACTTATTTATTTCCATTATATTAAACTGTTCTATTTATTGAAATCACATTGAGTATAATGCATATTATAACTGGAAAAAAGTATCAACATGTTATACATATATTCTCAATGTGAGGATTTTTATATTAATTTTATCGTAACAGACACCTGCGTCGTTTTGTGAATGACTACAGCAATAAAAAAACTATTTAGATTTTTTCTTTTTCATGGAAGCTTGCGTTTCAGTAATACACTAAAATATTGCTTTTTCCCTTACCAATTGAAATAAATCCAATTTTTTCCTTGAAAAATTTTCGAAAAGGGGCTTGAAGAGATTACAGCATGATTGACATGCAGAATTTCAAAACTCTGCAAGCCAGAAACGATTCTTTTATATTATCCCCATTGTTTTATATTTCATGTATCTCTAAAATGACATTGTAGAATTTTTGAAATATATATGATGCTGATTATTTTTTATTGGAAATGTAGGGAGTTAAAGTCCTTAGATGTTCTTTTGTATCGAAGCTGAATAAACTTTTTATTCCATCATATATACAGTTAAATTTGTGCATCAATTTATTTTAAGTCCCAGCCTTTCTTAATCTAAAACTTCGACAAAGTATTCAGAAATTAAGACACTTATGAGGAAAGTGAGGTTTTTTTTCTTTTTACCTTAACCTGAAATGACTGAGGTACTGAAAGACTATAATTCGGCTATATATGAGAACATTCCGGCCCAAATGGTACAGTTCTAGCACATACCTAAGGCATTTTATTTATTTTTTAACCTCACTTTCAAAGCAGATCAGTATTTTTACATAACAGTGTATAGATAAATGAATGTACTAAAATTAACATAGCCAGAAATACGAAGAACATTCTGAAAATAAGTTTCTTGATTTTTTTCACATGGAAACTTTATTCTAAAAAGATACACAATGCCATCATGAACTATACTTGTTTTTTCACATCGTCATCACCGACGAGACATTTGTCATAACGTGCAATGAGTTTGATGTTGTTGTTGTTGTGTTTGATTATGGCAACGCTACACTAGGGCGATCTGCCAAGGGGGGGGGCTTGGTGGGAGGACTTTCTAAAGGGTTCTAACGCGTATTCACGTTACATCTGGAGGAAACCTACCAAAACTCCAGACCGTTAGATCGACAGGCGCGCGATGGGACGCGAACCTGGAACCTTCACACTTCGGCCATCTACCATTTTCAGTGACACAACCACTGTGCCATGGTGAGGCCGCAATGAGTTTGAAGAAACCAACGCAATAAAACTGTGTGTCCTGAGATCAGGGCCTCATTATAGCATGGGCAAATCGGGACTTTGCTCAGGGACCCCAATTTCAAATTTTGTTCTGAAATATTTTTTGTCCTATCAAAATTTTATGAAAAATAAAACAAATTTCATAGATGGGGGGGCCGAATTACTCGATGCCCGGGGCCTCTGTTGGTCATAATCTGGCCCTGCCTGTGATTCAAAGAATTGTTGGATGACCTGCTCCAATTCGGCATTGTCTTGGAGTATCGAAAGTGCGGGTTTCGATTAAAAAAAAACAGGCTTGATTGCAGGACAAGGAGTTTAACCTTAGTGTTTTCTTCAAACTAATTGCAAGATACGACAGATGTCTGGAAGTCAGTAGCAGCTATGTCGAAAAAAAGGTGCAAGATGTATAGTTCATGATGGTATGGAGTATTTCTTTTTTCAATAAAGTGTCCGTATGATAAAAAAAAAAAAATGACGAAATTTACTTTCGTCCAATGTCCAACGTATACATCAAAAGGAAAAAAAAATTATATCAATAATTATGAAAGCAAAGATAGGCTAAAATAGGCTAAAAAATAGGCTAAAACCATTTAAAGAAAAAAAATTCATGTGTAGAATTTTGTGCCTGTGTTTGGATAAGGAGAGTTATTGAAGCTCAAATCCCCTTTAAATAGCAAAGATCGAGTTTAGCTGTAAATGAAAAAAAAAACAAAACACAAATAAGAAAAGTACAAGACTAAATAAAAACCTCCTTAATGAAAAATATATGAATCATAAACTCAAAATGAGATCAAGAGATTTAGTTGTAACAGAAATGTAAAAAAATCTACAAAATACCATAAACATTTAATCTTCTTGTATTACGAAATGAAATCCCTTCATAGGATCAATTCTACAGTGTGATTTCATTCAAAGGGAATTTTTTTTTATCAGGTCTGAAAGAGATTAAAGAAATGAAAGTAATATTACTAAAAGATTAATAAAAATTAGGTCTAAGTCTTTGTATTAGGTCTAAGTGGAAGTTGTCCGTTTTTCGTAAGTCAGTATTTTGACCAGCCAAAATTATTGAAGCTAATAATACGAAATTTGTCATGTGTGTGACTTTTATTAACGTAGGTGCTAGATTGGAGAGCATTTTTCAAAATTCGTAACTTATGGAGGATCGGGGGCTAAAACGTCTTTTTCAAATAGTCTGCTTGATCTCAAAGAAGAAAAGAGATATCCATAAAATTCTTGCTATAAAATACAACACTCCCGAATACCTAAAAATTGATTTTAGAATATTTCGAATATAATCCTTCAAGGAGGCTGGACTTGAAAAAAAAGAGCGGGTGGCTACTTTTCTCGAAAGCAAAAAAAAAAAAAAAAAAAAAATCTATAAAATTATCGCTTTAAAATTTAGCAAATATGACTCTCAGGCACAGTTTAGTTGTAATTTAGTTTTTTCAGAAAATTTATTTGTTTGAACATTATGAAAAAAAGACTACTTTCCCAGACACCTGATAAAACAATCCATGTTTAAATTTTTTTATTTTCTTATTATTGATTAATTAACGATATATTGCAAGATATTAAGTCATTCATTGGTAATGTTTTAGCTCTGTATTTGGAATTCACAGCAGTTTATATAACTAATTTCATGGCGTAATTTCCAATCTATTAGTGTACCACACTGATTTACCGATTTTAGAAGAATCCCGCCTGATCTCCCAATTTTAGCTATCGAAGTTATGTAACAGAATATGTTCTAGAAGTTTCAACTTCATAATTAAAATTACCTTCACTCAGCTCTTAGAATGATTAGAATTTATAATGCATTCCTTCAAAATCCGATTTTAAAGCCGGCAATTTCTTGTCTGGTATTTAGAAAATTTTACATACTTTGACACATATGTCGAACAATCTTAAACTTCCATCAACGAAAATTCCGTAAACTAGTGTTTTGAACAACGTAAATTGAACGTGAACATTTTACATCCTCTAAACTATTAAGGTAAGCGAAAATTAAAAACGTAGCTCGCTTTAGCCAGGCCATAGGGGAAAATTAATGAGGCAGCAGCCTTATCACTACGCAAATAATCGAATGACACAAGGGTGCTTTTAATCCTAATTAATTTTCAGTCCCTGCATTTCAAGAATGCATGTCGGTATGTAATAAACTGATACCAGATAATTTGTTCTACGCCGGTATAATTAATCCTTAATTTCTACAAAACTGGATTCGGGAATTTATAAGCGAAGCTTGGGTCAGATTATTAAATAAATATATATAATACAGAGTTATATATAATTCAACTTTCTGTTAATCTACAGGAGTTCGGGCATCTATATGCAATGTTCGTTGATTTAGGACTGTAAATGGTTACGTAAGCCAAATTCTGCTACAGATATTTCTTTTTTCTTCATTTATGAAATAGTTACAATATATTTTACAACTTTCCATTGACATAGTGATGGACATTCCATTTACATAGTTATGTATACGGAATATGCATATAGCGATATCCGTATACATAACATATTAAATTTATTGAATTAAATTTTGCCATTACATTTTTGCAAATATGATCTATCACACAAGAATGCACATTAAATTTAAAAACATTCAATTCATTTCTTTCTATAATTTAGTAAGATGAATTAGAAAAGGAAAAACATTAATGAAACTACAACAAAATTTATTGAACAAAAGAAAAAAATCAAGTGCCAAGAAGAAGAAACACGTAAACCAGCGGTTCTCAACATTTTAACGCCTTACCCCCCACCAAGAATGGCTAACATACGGTGGCGCCCCTGCCACTCACTTTTATAAGCATCATATATTCAGTTTTTAAATCTTTAACAATGAACATTTAGTCGAATTTTCTACAAAATAATGTTATCAGTAAAGTTTTAATGAACATTTTAAGCGAAAATGAATATATTTTTGAGTAAAAATGACAATAAATAAGATGATTTAAAAAAAAAATCCCAGCAAACGCTCTGCGCCCCCCTTGGGGGTCGCGCCCCACACGTTGAGAAACGCTGCCCTAGACTATGATTTATTCGTTGTAGCACAACTGCAGGAGTTTCAATTTGTATTACTATCTGAAATAAAAAAATACTCCAAAAGTTAGCAGATCTTAGTTTAAAGATCCAAGGTATACTTATAATCAAATAATAAGATTACATGATAGAAAGAGAGAGAGCATGTTGAAATGACTTTCAAGTTTCAGATTAGTGAAAACCAGCCACTGACCAAATACTCTAAAATTCACGCCAGCCAGAAGGATATTTTATGGTTATAGCTGTAAACATCATTTTATTATTCACAACCATTACAAAATCATCTTACAATATTTTCTTTACAAACCTTTTTCACTAAAACTTAAGAACACCAACAATAGGCGAATTACTGGATAAATGAAAATCGCGAGCCCGCGCCATGGAGTTAGTTGGATGGATTGTAACTAAAAAGGATGACGATACTTTGACGTCATTTTACGGTTGTTACATGGTTTCATATGATTTTGTATATTATGACTGTAAACGTCTTAAACTATCTGTTGCAAACATCGCATTTCTGAATAATTTCCTATCATTTTAATTTTGTTTTGCATATTTGATACAATCACAGTTTGTGTGAAGTTTTCGATTTTGCTTGGCAATTCAAAGTGTTTTAGAAAGTAAATTACAGTTAATAACAGGAATCATTTTATAATTTCTCAGAATTTTTTGTCACATCTATCTATTATTTTTTATACACTTCTAGATGCTTATGAAACTGTTTAGCAATGTTTTTATAGCTCTTATGAATTTATTTATAAATAATTATAGTTCAAAAGTTTCTCAAAACACTGAGCTTTTTTCTATTAGTCCAATGAGAGGAAAAATTCATAATTCAAAAACAAATAGTGTAGACATATAACTAAATAAAAACACCCATTATTCTTAATGTAAAACAGTGCGAATTCGCAGTGTTCGTGCAAAAATCTCTCCCCTGGAAAAAAAAAAATATATATATATATAGCAGTTTTGTTTCTGACTCTATAAAATTTCCTTATTGCGTGCTTGACTTCATTTTCTAGAAATGTAATATTATTTTATGCTCTCCAAGTAGTAAGCTGTTAAAGACAAAAAGTAGCGTCACCGAAACATCAGCAACAAATTAGTATGAGATGGTACGATTTTGGATATTCCCATTTGAGAAATAAGCATTACCGTAGTCCTGGGCAGCATACGTTAAAATAATTATTGAAAAATAAAAAAGGTTCTGTTTTCTTTGCAGGAGTAGTTTTGCAATGTTATGAATGTTAGATGTAATATAAAAGTTGGAATATCTAAATGCACAATGAATGCCACAAAAGAATAAAGAACAAAAAAATCAAAATATGCATCAATATTTTTGCTTGGGGATGATCTTTGCAGAGTTAAATTTCTAAGATTCCCTGCATAAAAAGTTTTGAAAAATAATTTTAATTTTGGTGAAGGTGGCCCAAAATTATACTGGTGGTAAAACGATCAGCATATGATTTTGTAGATACAGGTAGCGCTATCTACCTAGTTGTGCCAAGTGAAGAAGACGCAATGGCAGTATTCAAGCGGTCACAGTATTACTCATCTAAGTAGAAAGCCAGGAAAATTTTTCGGGGGGGGGGGATATGAACTTAATGTGTATAAATAGACGGAATTTCATCACTAATCCAAAAATTTCGTATTTCATCACTAATGCAAAAAAATTATATCCCCCCCCCCTGGCTATGCCCCTGGCATCTGTTATTAGGTAAGCATTACCTTTCTCAATAATTTAGATATAGACTCTTTCGTGTACAGAGATATGACTTGGTTTACTCAATAGAGTATCCTTTTAGATAAAAATTGCCCTTACTAATGTTGTTTTGTTTCTCGGCGGCATCCAGTAATATTGCGTAATGTGGGAACCTATATTGCCGGGTTAAATGATCCATCAACTGAAGGCACTCCAGTAACGGGTCCTAGACATCATGGCAGGCCTTCAAGCGTTCTCAAAATACGTGACTCCCCAATACATTATTTAATTTATTTCAGCATTTATTATAGGTCACACAGTTTGAATTATAATTTTAAATTATCCCGTTTTATTGCTTCTGACACTTTTATTTAAAATAGTTATTATAATTATGCACCAAGGAAAAAAATAATATTTAAGTTAATTTATATTAATTTATTTAAGTTATTTAAGTTAATAATAAGTTTTGCGAAAGAAAGTAAATAATATTTTAATCTTTAAAATGTTTTAAAGTTCTGTATAATTTCACTAGTAAGCAATAGGGCTCTCTTTGTTACTTAAAATACACACGGGAACCGAGGTTTTCAATTAATATTTGAATACACATTCAATTTTCTTACCGAAAATAACATAAATTTGCACATTTAACTTAATGTTCTTAACTTGTGGCATTTCAAGATTTACCTGAACCCATTTATTTTAGAGATTACAGCTCCAAGTTATCCCTCACTTGGATCTCCTTGGACTCTAGGAACATTGACAGAGCCGGTGTAAATCACTGAGTGCAGAAAGTTAAATATTTGTGTTCATCGTTTGAAAAGTTTTCCGAATTCCTGGGAAGTATTTTTCCCCTTTTGATCTGAAAATCCTCTGTAAGTCAAACGATGGAATTAGTTCACTTAAACTGCTCTCTTGTAGTAAGCCTGAGTGCATGCTATATTGCTCTCCAAAAGCAAATTGTTAATGGCATTTTAAAATCATCTTAGACAGTGCCCTGGTGTTTGTGTTTTAGGTGGAATAGTAAAGATATACATAAGAGGGAATGAAGCATAAAATACATTGTAAAAGTGAGTTAAATGTATAGTTAAATTTAAAAGCGTGCTAATACAAGCTTTGTAGATGTAACTAGTATTCTACTACACTAATTATGCAATATAATGCTGTAAGTTTGCAATAAAATATGGTGATAAAACTATACACGTTTGAAAAGTATAAATACTTTTGTAGACAAGAAATTGGAACATTCGTCAAGTATCCGGTAAAAAAAGACAATTTTCAAAGCAAGATGTGTATAGTAGTGTATATATATATATATATATATACTACTATACTTTTTTTTAATATTTGAAAAAATGCATGCATATATATATATATATATATATATATATGCATGCATTTTTTCAAATATTAAAAAAAAGTAGTGAGACATATAGTGATAGTAAAGCAGTGGGACATTCTTTTTCTAAACTACGTAAAAATAGAAATTCATATTGAGACAGAAAATTTTCATTTGCTAAGAATATTACTAACATATAAATATTATACATTTATACATAGGCATTTACATTATATATATATATATATATAAATATTATTACTAATATATAAAATTACGCACACAATGAGGAAAAATAACGCATTTTAAAAACACTCACATGTGTTAAATTAGTTATTCTAACAAATTGTAGTTACCAATTTTATAGGAACACTTTTTACGATACAACATACAGTTTTACAGGAAAGGATTACACTGGGGAACAACTCTTTTGGTGCCCTGGTGTTTTGACCTGATTTTGAATGAATTTGATGCCCTGAATTCAAATATGGCATTAGTTTTTGCCTAGGAGCTCAAATTTTTAAGATATAACCTTTTAGGTAAATTCACGTTTTACAATTTTAAGTCAATGCATCAAATAAAACCTTAACTCGTAATTTTTATTATTATACTATACAAATATATTAAATAAAGATAAAAAGTAATACCAACCAACTAGTCACTCAAGACTTCTGAAGCTTCTTTTCCGTGACATTCTTGAATATTTCCCAAGACAGTCCCTTTTAAAACTCCAGCAGCAATCTGCCATCATGTGGGTATGCCATCTTCCTTGATAGCGATCTTCCATAGTTTTAATGTCCTGGTGAAATCTTTCACCTTGTTCTTCACTAGTGTCTGCTAAATTTTCCGGAAAATTGTATAAGTGGCTGTGTAAATAGTGCACCATACACATGCTACAGCCAAGGGATATGAAACTATTCAACATCTTGTTTACCAGCTCAACACAGTTTTCAGCTTTGTGTTTGCCAAGGAAGTTTTCGATAACTGCAGCAAAGGAAGTCCAAGCTTTTCGCTCAACTTCATTCATCGAATTTATGAAGGCAGGATTATTAATGAGTTTTCTTATTTGCGGGCCATCAAATATTCCTGCTTTAAGTTTCTCCATACTCAACTGAGGCATTATTCTTCCAATATATGCAAAGCAGGGTCCGTTCTTGTCAAGAGCTTTTACGAACTGCTTCATAAGGCCCAGCTTGATATGCAGTGGAAGAAAGATGATTTTCTCTCGTTTAACTAAGGTGTCATTAATGATATTTTTTCTTCTACATCCATATTTTCTCTCTTAATCCAATTTTTTCTAAACCAATGGTGTGTTTTGTCTCTACTATCCCACAGGCACAAGAAACATGGGTATTTAGAGTGACCAATCTGCTGTCCAAGAAAGAAATTTACCATTTTTAAGTCCACACAGATCACCCATTGATGTTCATAATATTTTAACCTCTCTAAGATCAGAACAATGGTGTTATATTCTTCTTTCATTTTCGTTGAGTGAGCAATTCCTAATGAACCATATATGTTCCCATTGTGCAGCAGGACACACTTTAAACTTCGCTTTCAGCTGTCAATGCCAGTCATCTGGGAAATATTCAAGAAGACCCACTTTTTCCAGGAGTCCTCTAATTTCATTACAAAACACAAGATTCTTTTCTTGGGAAAAGAAAGGCAGTAGATATTTTTCTCTTGTACGGTAAAAAGTAATCTTGGTTTCCTTGGTTCATAATCACTGTCACCTTCATTCGAATCACCAGGGTTATCAGAAGGACAACACACTTCTTCAATGAGCTCTGGTAGTTGGGAAAATACTGGAATAGGCACTTCCTCTGAGTGTGGGAGTGGCCGTCTTGAAGAGGGTAAATCAGGATAAGTCCACTTGCTATGATTGTTTCGATTGATACCAGTAATATTTACTAAGCAGAAATAACAGTCATCGATGTGGTTTTTGGGTTTTCTCCAGACCATCAGTAAAACCAAATTTTAGATTTTTCTTTTTCCTGTAGTCCACTGTCGTAAGTGTTCTGTACAAGTTTTACAGACGTGATGAGGTGTCCATGTTTTATCTTGATCTCCAAACTTAACACCAAAGTATCCATAATAATCTCTTTTAATAAAACCTTTAACAGTCCTTCTGTTTTCTTTTTAATGTGTATTCTCCACATATATAGCAAAACACATCAGGATGACTTTTACAACTTCTTCAACTGGAACTTATTTTATTTCAATTCAACACCACAAATACAACAATCTACAATAAAGTACGTTTTGGGTTAACTTGATAATACAATGTTATAAACATAAATATCACGCAGCGGCAAATTTTATCTACCCCTTAAGGCGGGAACTCAGTAATTGACCCCAACTCCAGTTCACTTAAATTATTGGACGCTGACTCTATCTGGTGAATTTTCTTGGAAATAACTGGATCACAGACTAAATATAGGGCAATTATGCAGGAATTAATAATTGTATATGTGATTTAGGACTGTACAAAATGGAGTTACAACTGCTCATTTCACGTGGAATTGTATTTAAAACAAATAAAAGAAACCCACTTATCTAAAAAAGTAGAGCTGATGGAGAAAAACTGACTGCATATTTCGATTCAGCGCCCCAAATATTGTTAAAATCAGTTAAAAAATCCTAGGCACAAAAAAAAATTTTTTTTTGTTGCCCTGTGTTATTAATGCTTCAGTGTTTAGAATGTCGGACTAGTAACCAATCTTTAATTGATCAGTTACAAGATCACCTTGTGTATGAGGTATACTCTACCTACACTAGCAGGTCGGAATTACCTCCTAGAAAGTATCGCTTGGGGTCTAATATTCGATTTGATAATGATCTAAACCATGTAAAGAATCCCTGGGAAGGGCGTAATAAATTATAAGCGACATCTCTGCCCTACTAGCAATTTCTGCTTGAGTTACCACCGGTCACGGAGCCTTTTGCCAATGAAAAGGAATTGGACAGTACACGGAGAAAAAGCACGGATACACATATCTTATATCCCCCTGGATGTGAAACTGTCCAAAGAAACACCCATCAATGGGCAGAGTGCGCCGATTTGTGGACAGATATTCCGTCTTCAGTTCATTTCATTACGCTAGTTAAATAAAATCCTAAGCATGGTTTATGGGTATTGGCTCACCCTGTGTCTGCACTGCACATCTCATTCATCGTTTTTAGATGGAATTCTGGTTTCTGGGCCAAGCTCAGATTTTTTTTTGAGCGATGAAACACCGTGCAAACCTGTCATCGGCCAATGCAAAACTGATCAGCTGTTGGTACAGTGGGGTGTTTACGTGAGCTGCCTTATTTCACTGAGCAACTTAGCACTGCTTGCTGTTACACATCCCCTGTAGAAATTTAGAGGAATTGGGAAGTTGACTTAGTGGCTAACACACATTACTGTAAAAATAATATCATAAACATGATCTTTCACCATTAGTTATAGTCACATTTTACTATTAATTGAATTCTCGCTTATTCATCGTTTGAAAGTTGTTGTCTTTTTTTCAATAAAGCTCGCTCAATTATAAATGATAGATTCCAATTTATCATGTATGATGCAATTTTTAGAGAAAAAAACAGTTTCCTTAAAAGTCTAGTTCGATATACTTTCCAACCCTTCAAAATTTTTGAGGGGATTTTTTCAAACAAGTGTATGAAAATAATATCTTCGACCGAACTTTCTATGGTGTAAAGTGTTTTTTTCAGTGGATTCACTTCCGTATAGCCATGCAGCATGCAATAGTATTTAATTAGTGAAAAGCAGCAGACTTTTTCACTAATGAGATAAGTGGTAATATGTCATCCCATCAAAAGAGGCCTCTACAAATAAGAACAATACCTTGTTCTGAAATCACAATGGCAGTTGTGTTGTATGTTTTCCCAATGAACAAAAACTTTTAGATAAAGACGTGAAAGTGATTTTTATTTGGAAGAGCATTCTTCCACTCACCACAACAACACTAAATGCCAGTCTTTTATGTCACATGACAAGATATAGCGTTATTAAGAATGAGGAATTGGTCTGCTCTATTGACAGAAAATACTCCCTTGGGAGTTCCATTCGATCTCAGAAAACAATTGTTCTTTATATATGTAAAGCTATTGACTTGGCGAGAATAAGAAGTGCTGCAATAAAAGGTGTAATGAAGATATCAATTTGCTCTTTTTTAATTTATTCGTTTTTCTATTCTATTAGCTTCATGTGCAAGATATTGTTTTCAAGCTACAGCAGATGTGAAACTTTTAACGTTATTTTAATTTGTGTAAGAGTGATATCGTGAAAGTGGTTTGAGTATGTCACCATAGATTTTAAAAATTGCTTTAGAAAAATAAACGTCATTATCGTTCTGCTCTGGGTAAAAAATGCGGTCTTAATTTTCATTTACGGTAATAAAACAAATGTAATGTATAATGTGATTTAATCCCCGATTTATTGATATTTGAGTTCAACTGACACAAGGAATAGAAGAAGGCGGATTGTTTTCGAATTTCTTCTTGATGCTCGCGAATACAAAATATATATAATTTGAAGACATTTTAAAACTCTTTATTTCAATTTAGACATTCTTTGCATTTTTCCTGTAGTCATTAGGTTTGAAAATTTCTGGTAAATATCCTTTAAAAAATTTTTATTATGTAAATACAATTTAAGAAAGTCGATGAGATATTTGAATATTACTTGTTTAAGTATTATTTAAGCAAAATTCTTATGAATCATGTAGGTGCATATTTAAAATATTATTTACTTCTATAGTGTTTTTATGCTTAGATTTGTAGTATTATAAAGTAAGCACGGCCTTGTATTATCTAAAAATTCATTTTGCTTTGCTGCATATGCGATTTATATATATATACTAGCTGAAGTACCCGTTCTTCGCACGGGAATGAATGGACTTTTTGATATTAATATTTGTTGTGATTATTATTTATTGTAATAAAGAGATATAGCAAAATGGATATCGCGTTATATTGTGTTCAATAATCATACATACTGAATTTCAAGGCAATCGTTTTTACGGTGCAGAAGGCGATGCGGCGTAGCACAATCTAGTGGCGAGTTTTAGCAAAACGGATACGGCAAAAATATTCTTCGCATTCAGATATCGATGTATACGAATTTTCATGACGATCGGCTGAATAGTCTTGAAGTTCACGTGTTGACGCGAGATCTAGTGTCAAGTTATAGGAAAATGGATCGTGCCAAACTCTTCCCCGTGTTCAAATATCTACGTATACCTATTTTCATAGCGATCATTCGCACAGTCAAGAAGTGATACACTGCAGGGCCATCTAGTGGTTAATTAAAGTAATGATTTGCTACAGCGCCGTCAAGTGGCGAGTTATAGCAAAATGGATAACGCCAAAATATTCTCATTGTTCAAATAGCTATGTATACTGATTTTCATAGCCACCGTTTGAATGGTCAAAAATTTGGCCTGCTGCAGCGTCATCTAGTGGCGAGTTAAAATAATAATGCATTGCAGTGCCATCTAGTGGTGAGTAACATCAAAAGTAACGCAGTTAGACTATATTCTTCGTTCTCAAATGTGTAAGTATAAAAAATTTTATGCCGATCGGTCGAACGGTATAGAAGTTGATGCGTTGCAGCGCTATTTAGCGGTAAGTTACAGCAAATGGATAGTGAAAAATATTCTCCGTGTTCTAATATTCGCGTGTACCAAATTTCATCGAAAATGGTTGGACGATATTCGCATAGCAAACGGCTAAACGGAATAGAATTCGACGTTCTGCTGCGCCACCTAGTGAAAAGTTAGAGGAAAACGGATAGCATAAAAACTTTTTCCATGATAAAAGACTTAGGTGAACCAAATTTCGTGGTGATCGGTGAAACGGTGCTGGAGTTTTTCAACCTCCTACACACATACCAACATTCATTTTTATCTATAACCAGTCTTATTATACGTATATACCAGTCTCAAGTAAAATCCAGTTTCAAAGCTTGGCCTCGCCAAAGTGCCAGCATACGCCATTTTGCAAGAGTTTTTTCAGGGAATCATTCGAAGCATTGACGTAGCAGCAATCAAAATGGGAAATGGTTCGACCGCCAGGCATTTATTTAAAAAGTGGAATCCCTTAATACAGCCGATTTTTTTTAAATTATCAACTATAATGTGTTTTATTCATCGTTACTCCGATGTACTAAATGAGAAGATTTCAATTTTCTGAAATTTGGCGGAATTCCCCCAACTTAAATCAATGTACTCAATTGGCGAGAATTCTGAAGTTAGATCGCTTGAAATCCCTTAATAACTGCATTATTTCTTCACGGATCATTAAAATTTAATGCTGTATTCTAAGAAAACCTATACACTTGCTTTCAAAAATGCTATTCCCTTAAGCTCTCAGTAAATTGCGCCAAAAAGCCTAAAACTGTGCAAACCGCTAGAACTCACTCTCTAAAAATCGGCCTATCAGCCATTTTTTTTTCGCCAAACTAAAAAAAATTACATATTAGTCTCGGATATCTTCGATCCTCATTGTTTTGCGTATAAAACATTTCATTCCTGCTCTCATTTCTTATGCGCACACGATATTATAATTAAAAAAATAACCTAAAAAAATAAACTAAAAAAATCATTATTATTCTTTTATTTTTACTTTAAGAATTTAGAACATTTTATTCGGAAAAATCGCCACACATGGCAACCAAGATGCTTATTTCATACACTTTTTTCACTACAGGGGTTAATATTACGTAAAGATTTCTGCGTGGAGAACATAAAAAATCTCTTAAATTCCGGGAACGGAAATTAAGAGAACAATTCAGGAGGAAAACGTTTTTAAGTGGAGTTTCAAAGTTTTAAAGTGGACTATGATTTATTCTATATTATTTTACATATCTGTGCAAAATTTCAGGCTGATAGGTCCATTTTTGTGGATTTGTATACAACTCAAATCCACAAACAAACAAACAAACAAACAAACAAACAAACAAACAGAATTTCATTTTTATTTATAAGATATATATATACAGGGTGGTTATAATTAAACTTTTCCGATAAATAGCGTTATGTACCTGAACGGTCGAGCAGATTGCCAAAATATTTGGCATATAGGCTGTACACAAGATGTGATAAGAAAAAGTCTGTCGAAAAACATAGTTAGAAAAATGTCCACTAGTTGAATGGACATTGAAGAGTGAAATCAGTCAAAGAATAACACATATTAGTTAATAAATGCTTAAAGACTGTTCAATATGTTTGAAATTGTTTGTAGGAGAAGGTGGTCCAAAATGATCCTAGCGGGCAAAACGATCCACATGCAATTTCTTAGATACAGGTAGCGCTATCTACCGGGTAACACATTCATGGCCAAAATGGCAGCCCTTCAACCGTTCTCAAAATGCTTGACTCCCCATTCCATTATTTAATTTATTTTTGAGTATATTGTAAGCCGTAAGTTTTGAATATAACTTTGAAATTTCCGACATTATTGTTTGTGACACTTTTTTATTTTGAAATTTTCGTAAAATAAACTATGCATTCTGTATGATTCCAAAAATTATTTAATTTTATTATGTATAGTCATAATTAATTTTAAATGTTTTGCCGATAAAAAACAATTTACAATTAGTATTTTCAAAAGAAGGATCATTTTGCCCTTGGAAGGAAAGTAAAATGATGCTTTGGACACTTTCTCAAAATTACAAGCCAAACAATTCCGTATGTTTATGATGCAAAATATACTGTAAGATATGCTAGAAAAAGTTTTATTTAAGCATTTTGTTATTTTATGCCTGTTTTCTCCTTAAGGGGATCTTTTCAGGCCACCATCCAGTACATTTCGAATTAGCCATTTCCATTGTTGAATTTGCTGTTTTGTTATGTAAAGGCACCTAGTAGGCATTTTTAACTAATTTGTTATTCGGAATTCCCTGAGCATATCGCATGTACAGTCTTCATACCAAATTTTATCACATTCTGCTCTCCCTTTTCAGCTGTAGTAACCTGCTAATAGGGGAAGTTTAATTATAACAAAGATGTACACACAATTTACTCATTTTCAAGTTGATTTTGAAAATGCTTAGTAAACAATAGATGAAGATAACGTAGGCTAGTTCTTTTTCTTAAAAATGTTATTTAAGAAAATGTTTTACATAGTCTCAATTAAAGTAGCAATTTAAAAAATGAATACGATGATTTAAAAAATTGCTCTTACTATTAATTCTTAGTACTGTTGTAAAAATTATAATTTATGATACATTTTAAATGTTTTGAGACTCTCTAAAATTAATTACTAAGAATAATTCCACTAAAAAATGAGTGTGCGTACGTTTTCGAAGTATAATCATCACTTTTTACATTGGAGACTGCAAAATTACAGTGTAACGAGCAATTAATTACTATGAATAATTCCACTAAAAAATTAGTGTACATACGTTTCCGAAGTATAATTATCACTTTTTACACAATACACTGCATAAAAACAATGTAACGAGCACATTTCAATATAAATGCAACCTTTTCTGGTCACATTATGGTGATTGTATCACAGATAGGAAATAAATCAATAAATAAAACGATGATTAAGTCCTGAAATTTGTTTTTATAAACTGTGTAGATAAATTATTTTAATCTTAGATTCTACATTTAACAAGTTGCTGCCTAAAGTTCTGAAAGAGTCCTTTAAATCCTTGTATCATCGCTTTTTAAACAGTTTACCCCCATCTTATAAACAAGAAAATATAACTTGACTGATAAAGCCTTTATAAAATTTGATGTTTTTATATGCGTACTAGCTGAAGTACCCGTTCTTCGCACGGGAATGAATGGACTTTTTGATATTAATATTTGTTGTGATTACTATTTATTGTAATAAAGAGATATAGCAAAATGGATATCGCGTTATATTGTGTTCAACAATCATGCATACTGAATTTCAAGGCAATCGTTTTTACGGTGCAGAAGGCGATGCGGCGAAGCACAATATAGTGGTGAGTTTTAGCAAAACGGATATTCTTCGCATTCAGATATCGATGTATACGAATTTTCATGACGATCGGCTGAATAGTCTTGAAGTTCATGTGTTGACGCGACATCTAGTGTCAAGTTATATGAAAATGGATCGTGCCAAACTCTTTCTCGTGTTCAAATATCTATGTATACCTATTTTCATAGCGATCATTCGCATAGTCAAGAAGTGATACACTGCAGGGCCATCTAGTGGTTAATTAAAGTAATGATTTGCTACAGCGCCGTCATGTGGCGAGTTATAGCAAAATGGATAACGCCAAAATATTCTCATTGTTCAAATAGCTATGTATACTGATTTTCATAGCCACCGTTTGAATGGTCAAAAATTTGGCCTGCTGCAGCGTCATCTAGTGGCGAGTTAAAATAATAATGCATTGCAGTGCCATCTAGTGGTGAGTAACATCAAAAGTAACGCAGTTAGAATATATTCTTCGTTCTCAAATGTGTAAGTATAAAAAATTTTATGCCGATCGGTCGAACGGTATAGAAGTTGATGCGTTGCAGCGCTATTTAGCGGTAAGTTACAGCAAATGGATAGTGAAAAATATTCTCCGTGTTCTAATATTCGCGTGTACCAAATTTCATCGAAATTGGTTGGACGATATTCGCATAGCAAACGGCTAAACGGAATAGAATTCGACGTTCTGCTGCGCCACCTAGTGAAAAGTTAGAGGAAAACGGATAGCATAAAAACCTTCTCCATGATAAAAGACTTAGGTGAAACAAATTTCATGGTGATGGGTGAAACGGTGCTGGAGTTTTTCAACCTCCTACACACATACCAACATTCATTTTTATCTATAACCAGTCTTATTATACGTATATACCAGTCTCAAGTAAAATCCAGTTTCAAATCTAAGCCTCGCCAAAGTCCCAGCATACGCCATTTTGCAAGAGTTTTTTCAGGGAATCATTCGAAGCATTGACTTAGCAGCAATCAAAATGGGAAATGTTTCGACCGCCAGGCATTTATTTGAAAAGTGGAATCCCTTAATACAGCCGCATTTTTTAAATTATCAACTATAACATGTTTTATTCATCGTTACCTCGATGTGCTAAATGCGAAGATTTCAATTTTCTGAAATTTGGCGGATTTCCCCCAAGTTAAATCAATGTACTCAATTGGCGAGAATTCTGAAGCTACATCGCTTGAAATGCCCTAATAACTGCATTATTTCTGCACGGATAGTTAAAATTTAATGCTGTATTCTAAGAAAACCTATACACTTGTTTTCAAAAATGCTATTCCCTTAAGCTCTCAGTAAATTACGCCAAAAAGCCTAAAACTGTGCAAACCGCTAGAACTCACTCTCTAAAAATCGGCCTATCAGCCATTTTTTTTTTTCGCCAAACTAAAAAAAATTACATATTAGTCTCGGATATCTTCGATCCTCATTGTTTTGCGTATAAAACATTTCATTCCTGCTCTCACTTCTTATGCGCACACGATATTATAATTAAAAAAATAACCTAAAAAAATAAACTAAAAAAATCATTATTATTCTTTTATTTTTACTTTAAGAATTTAAAACATTTTATTCGGCAAAATCGCCACACATGGCAACCAAGATGCTTATTTCACACACTTTTTTCACTACAGGGGTTAATATTACGTAAAGCTTTCTGCGTGGAGAACATAAAAAATTTCTTAAATTCCGGGAACGGAAATTAAGATTACCATTCAGGAGGAAAACGTTTTTAAGTGGAGTTTCAAAGTTTTAAAGTGGACTATCATTTATTCTATATTATTTTACATATCTGTGTAAAATTTCAGGCTGACAGGTCCATTTTTGTGGAATTGTATACTACCCAAATCAACAAATTGACAAACAGAATTTCATTTTTATTTATAAGATAACCTACGCTTGTTTTTAAAAATACCCTCTCATTAAATTGCGCCAAGGTCTAGAATCATAGAAAATCTGACACACTTTCAGATTTTTAAATACGCACTAAAGTGCTATATATAAAAAGAGTTATAATCCATGGGTCTTCCCTATTTTCGTTCCTTCTTTCATTAAGTTGGAAAGTGTATCATTATTCATGAGTGTGATTAAACAAAATTAAAATTGATATTTCTAACATCCTTTTTTCTGGATGTAATACATTAGATGCAGAAAAGCTGCTCAGAAAAATGCACAATTCAAACTGAATGAAAATTTCAAAAACTTATACGCAGGTGTATTCATAACCCAAATAGCAGACGATTAAATTACGATAAATAGCGCCAAGCGTTAGAATCCTCCTCAAAATCGCGAGAATGCTGAAGATAGATGGCTTGAAATCCCTTAATAACTGCATTATTTTCGCACGGATCATTAACATTTAACGCTGTATTCTAATAAAACCTTTGCACTTGTTTTCAAAAATCCGTTTCCTTAAGCTCTCAGTAAATTGCGCCAAGCTGGAAACTGTGCAAACCGCTATAACTCACTTTCTCGGCATTTGAGCCATTTTATTTTTTCGCCAAACTAAAAAATTTTAACATATTAGTCTCGGAAATCTTCAATTCTTATTCTTTTGCGTATAAAACATTTCATTCTTGCTCCGATTTTCCATGCACACGATATTATAATTAAAAAAATATAACCTTACGAATATAAACTAACAAAAAAAACAACATTTTTTCTTCAAAGCATCTCGAAGAGGTAAAGGTATGTGTGATCGAAGTATCAAGATGGCAGTGTATGAGCTAATCTTTTTGTCCTGATAATAATAGTAATAATGAAATATCCATATTATGTTATTTTAATAATAATGAATTATTTTCTGAAGTATTTAATTTTCCAGTAAATCTTATTTTAAATGCACATAAAATAAGCTGATGTTAGTACACTTTATATATGAAATAAGCTGATGTAAGTGTTCTATAAACCAACATATATACGAAAAGCACACAATTTGCGTAATTTATTCACTTTACAAATTTAAACACCATTAATTAATTGCATCAAACTCCGGAAAGTTTATCTGATTTGTTTCCTGTGCTGAGTACGCACTGGAACTGAGCAAAAAGATAGGGTGCGAAATCATTCAAATGAATTATATCAAAGGGTTATCTAGCTACCATGTTTAAAATCTGCTTCAATAAAATGCTTAACATGATAACAAAATGTCTCTCTCGTTTAACACTCTCTGCCTGGACTTAAAACTTTTATCTTTGAACGGATAACTTTATTCATTTCGGCAATTAAAATATTTGCCGAGAATTCTGTTTACTAATGACGTTAAATAAGCTTTCTTTAAAAGACAGCAATCAGAATATAGTCTTCCTCTTTTAAATAATTCTAATGGTAAAGATACCGTACGTTTTCTAAGATTCCTAGTTCAAATATTAATGGACCTGCGGAAGCAGCATCAATGGAGGTTAATGCATTTGCTAGACTTCATTAAAGTTATTCTTACACAGGAGGAAATTCTCTTAGAAGTCTGAATCAAGCTGTTAAAGTTCTAACGAGAGTTTGTCCTCGTAAAAGGAAGCAAGAAGGATGTGAAGTTATCAATACTCTAGTTGATGTCACAAAAGATTATAGAGTTTCTTTGTGATTTTGATGGTAATTAGTTTCACTCTCTTCCCGAGATCTTGATAAACAAGCACTTCCAGAAAGTTTGCAGCGCAGACTAAACATATAAACTAATTACTAACTTTTGCAGTATCTTGTAGAAACAAATCTTATAGTTTCAGCAGGAAAAGATAAACAATAATATCTCACTCTATTGAGCTAATCTTTTAAGCAAGTATGGGAAAATGTTGAGTTTTTTGAATACGAATTGAGTTATTACTGTAAAATACTGTTAATATAAAAACAAATACAGTAACAAATGCAAGTGAACATTATCAGTATATTAGAACAGAATATGGATATTGGAGAGCGTTTACATTTATTGCATCCGTGACATTAGGAAAATATTGGCATTACACTGTAAAAATTTACAATTCATGCACGTTGTTGATATCCTGTGTCCAATAAGGGACTGACCCATTATAAACACAAGTAATTAAAATACGATTGGAGTGAGGTTTGGTGCATTAAGACGTTTAACTCGAGTGCCTTCTCTTGGCAAAATTTTTATTGAACTTAAATCTCTGTATCTTTCAAAACTTACTGTTTTCGAGTATTAATCCAGTAAAGGATCGCATTTTAATATCATTTCAGATTTAAAAGGAGTCAGTCACTTATTGGTAGCTTGGTACTTGGAATATGATGCACAAAGTTTTGTGCATAATATTGTTGCTTTATACATGTGCTTACGCTTATGCTCAAACTTTTAGAATTAAAAACGAAATCCTGATAGCAACTATTTTCTTAAAGGCTGCGCACTTGTTCATAAAGCATTCGCCACTGATAGCCAATAGTATTTTGCAAGTAGGAGTGCATGCAAATCAAAAAACAATCCAATGTTTGTAAAGAGCAAATTAATATCTCAAAAAAAGAAAGAAAAGAAATTTTGCAAAAATATATTTTTTTGGGGAGGAATAAATATAAATAGAATATTTACTAGTTGCGTTTGTTGCATCTGTAGTAATATGTTTATCCCACATATTACTGTGGGATGGTACATAAGATGATACAAAAGATGTGGGACACTGAAAACATGTGAAATGTTTATCATGTGTCGTAAAAGTTATGTTATCCTTATCTAAATTCTTATTTCATGAAAATTTTGCAGATAATCACTAGCAAACTCTCTGAAATATAGATTATCTAAACTCCTGTTTAAACCTGTTTAAACCGATGTTTCTACCATTTTCATATTTAAAAAATAATTCTAATGCGCCAACTTATATTTTTTTGTAAATGTTTAAAACATTCTGGCATAGATCACAAAATTCAGCAATTATACGTTAGATTAGTCATTTTCTAAAGCAGCATGTGTATCATCCGTAGTCTTTTTATGAGGTTACACAAAATAATTTTAGTATACACAAATCTACAAGTTGTATTACTTTCACGTGCAATGTTTTTGAGGTCAGTCATGGGGGGAATAGCATGCATAATTTCTATCTTGATGAATGTCTCATAATAGTTTGATATTTCAAAATGTGGGAGAGGATTTTCAGGGTAACATGTGGTAGGAAAATCATATGACAGTGTGCCACTTACACGTATTTTACGTGGCCAACTAAACAAACTGAGATAGATTCACATTTTAACCTTACAATTATTTGAATTCCTTTCAGTGGTGTTAAATGTTGAAGTGGATAACCTATATAGAGATTGATCATACAATCTTGAATTTTTCAACTTTCAGTATGATCATGTAGAAAATTGGAACCACAGAAAACGTCTACAAGGCAGCGAAAATTGCAATGAGACAAGCGAAAAGCAGACTTTTATAAGTTTATCTTGTTTGAGTTGACTGAACGATCTACATGGTTTGATGTAACATGCGATTATCGAGAATTAAGAAATTAAAAAACAAAAAAGTAAAGTTAGAGAAAAAAATATCAATTCATAGTTTATAAAAAACAATTTCAGAGAGTGTTTGAATCTTTTACGAACTCAAGAAATACATTCCACTTTCATTTATTAAAAATTCAAACAATAATTCTTTTAAACTTAATGCTAAGTTAACTGCAAGTTAATTTAATTTTCATGTAAGGAAAATAAACTTTGATAAAATTAACATATTTTCAATTATTTCATTACCTCATTTTGGTCCATCTCTCACATTTATATGGTCCAGTCTCAACCGGAGAAGTCCAGTTGAGATGGACCATAAAGTAAACATTTTTAAAAAGCATAGAAAATTTCCTTTAAAAAATATAATATTCCTCTTTCCGATTTTTAAGATATACTAAATGCTATATGTATGCATTATAAAAAGTAATCCATGTTGAGGTAGGTAGTCTGAATGATCACCTTAAACGGGAAACTTGTATAAATAACAATAGATGTTTAAATAAAACTTTGGCTTCATATTTTACACTATATTTTGTATCATAAACATATTTTAATAACATTTTAAAAGCTTACTGATTAATGAAAATATAGAATTCTGAGAAAGTTTCCACACAAAGTATCATTTTAACCCTCAACCCAAGGTCAAAATTATCCTTCATTTGAAAATTTCTAAATTGCTTTTTATCGTCAAAATTATCTTTCATTTGAAAATTCCTAAACTGCTTTTTATCGTCAAAATTAACCTTCAATCGAAAATTTATAAATTGCCTTTTTTCGTCAAAATAAAAGATGAAAAAGTATAATTATGACTATATATAATTAAATAAAATAAATTTTACAATCATATAATATGCATAATTTACTTTATGAAAATTTTTAAATAAAAAAAATGTCGCAAAAATATAATGAAATATTTCAAATGTAACATAAATTATGGCCTACAATAAAGGCAGAAATAAATTATGTAATAGAGAGTCGCGCATTTTGAGAGCGGTTAGGATGGCTGGTTGACGGTTAGGACCTTGTGCAGGAGTTTCTTCAGTCGATGAATCGTTTTACCCGGCAATATAGCTGCCAACTTTAGTTGATATTACTGGATGCCACAGAGAAAAATAACAAACTTAGCAAGTGTAATCACCATCTAAAAACATATGCCATTCAGTAAACCAAGTTATTATGATAAATCTCGCTGTAGATCTAAATAAATAGGAAAGCTAGTGCTTACATTATAATATATGTTATAATTTTTCGAACAATTCTATTTAGACGCGTACTACTGTGACCGCTTGAATATTGCCATTGCTTCTTCTTCACTTGGCACAACTAGTTTATGTGTTACCCAGTAGATAGAGCTACCTGTATCGAAGAAAACATATGCGCATCGTTTTGCCCGCTAGGATTATTTTATGTCACCTTCCCCTAAATAACGTAGAAAAAACGTGGCCCATCTCTCCCGGAATTGCACACAGGAATAAAATATTAATTTGTATTAATTTGTATTGTAAAACATTAATTTGTATTTGTATTATTTGTACATTAATTTGTACTAATCGCAGTACACTTCTACACTTTAGAGCAATGATATAGAAAAAGAAGCAAGGTATCAACTATACACAAGTCGCTTAATATTAAAATATAATACCATGTTTCGGTAAAAAGAAAAATTTGGCCATTTATTAAGCCTGCAGCAGGACCTTTATTTTTTGGCGAAGTGTTGTAAGACGTTACAAAAAGCTTTTAAGAGGTCAGACTATAAGTTAGTTTGTAAAGTAAGCAGCTAAACCATTTTAGTGAAAACCGACTATATCTTTGAACAGTGTTTACTTAAATGGAACCGGATAAAATACATTTTCAAAAAGTTAATATATATTTATACTCCACAAGATTATATGTCCCGCGGTGGCCTGTCACTAAATTCCGTACCCGTTAGAACACGGAAAATGAAGCAGGAACCAGCCTGTTCAGTGCTTTGGAGGGTGAACTCCTCTCACTGGTGGGCTGTGTGCGCTAATTGGAGCTGGTGCACTTAAAATCCGTCGTGGCTCCAATGTCCTACATGTTTAAAGGTACCTCTAGGTGCGCCGATTTCAGATGGTTGGTCTTCGTATGGAATTCGTTCAAAATTAGGGGACCCCGTGCTGAGCCGGACTTCATCCCACTGGGGCTCATTAGAATGGTAGCCGACCCTTTCCGCCCACTGGGGCTCATTAGAATGGTAGCCGCCCCTTTCCGCCCACCGATCCTCGGGTGGCAGAGGGGATTAGAAACAACAACAGTACAAGATTAAATAGAAGTAACGATAAAAAGTTTTATAAATAAACAATTCGCTTTTTTTATAATATACTCAATGGAAATTTCAAGCAAATGTTTTTGAAAGCAAATCGTTTCTTGCTTTAAAAAAAAAAAAAAAAAAAAAAAAAAAAAGGAAATATTATTGTATTTTTCAAAGCAGAAATATGCTTAGTTTTAAAATTTAATTTATAATATCAATTTAAAAAGATATTATTCTGCAAATGCATTCGTTCCAAAGCGAAATTGGCAGGGTCACCTTAACAGCGTTTTAAAATAGCACGAACTTCGTTTGCTTGAGTGCTTGGATTTATTATTACTATTAGTGTAGAAGTGCACCGAGTGTTTCTCAATATTCCTTTAAGAAACTTAATTTTAAAGGAGTTGAAGTGAAAAGATTTTCTTTGTCAAATAAATAATTATATTAAATGGAGTTGAAAGGCAGATTTTAAGAGCAATACCATTAAATTGATACGAAAAACCATTCTTCAAAAGAGCAGCTTTGCTTATGTGTGAGTATGTTTCCAATTAGATTATGAAATCGTTTGTCATTTAAAAGCATCTAAAAAACTTAATTGGATTGCTTTATTGTATGGCTGCTTTTAGTTAGAGATAATAATGTTAAAAAAGGAACAATGAAGATTTATGCATGACTTCTGCTTTTAAAGTAATATTTAAAATGAAATGTTTCATTACAGTTTTTTTATTCATCATGTTCCGCTAAGAAAATAATTTCCAAAATGAAATAATTTTCTTCAACAAATTAAATGCATCCTTCAACATCATGGTACATCAATACATGATGATAAATACAAGAGTTCTTCAATTGAAGTCTAGAACAATCTTTCCACTCACTATAACATCCAATCTAAATGGCGAACACATATCCCAGTGATCAGGAGTGTAAACAACAATTTTGTGGACTGAAGATATGGATTATATTTTAAAATTTCTGCATTATATATATATTTGACATAGGGAAATTTGACATGTATATTGTTTCTCCAATGAGAAAATCATGGCAGATCAGGCTGCATTACCGTCTGAGTAGCATTTCTGAGCATCATAAAGTTTTCTTATACGATTTATCCACTACATAAAATTTTGGCGTCGCTTTTGGTTAGCCACAGATAAATCAAGTATTTAAAAGCTAGATGGATAACGTCGGTAGTCCATTTAATTTTAGTTATGAGAAATTTTCAATTTCATTTTAACTCTTTAACTTTTTGAAAACTATTAGAATGTACTAAAAATTATGATGCATTTTCATTAATTCTGAACTTTTTTTTCCTTAAAAAATTTTCGATGTTAAAACTGATAAATTTTAATATTCTTACTAACGAACGTACTACAAGATCAATACATTCTTTTAAAAGCAACACACGCACACACACAAAAATGATTAGAAAATTCACTAGAATAATTAGACTTTTGTGTACTGAATTTTTCACTTTTAAATTACGGAAATTTTAAATACTAATTACTAAACAAAAACATAAAGCAAAACGATCGACAAGAAGATTAAGTGTTTTAATATAGTACTTCTGTAAAATATTGAAATATGATATATTTTCAGTTTTCCACAGTCCTATTAACAGCCAAAGTACTACCTAGAAAATTATGTTTATTTACTAAGCGCTTATTGGATATTTTTCTTTTTGAACTTTTAACATTTGGCAGCTTGTCAAAATACTGCAGAGTATTGGAAATTTTATCATGGGAAAAGAATCTACCAATAAAATATGCTTTCTAAATATATTAATCAAAAATTGATTTGGCTGTGGGAAAGTCTTTTATGTGTTCCCTGGCTCATTTCCTACGAACGATTTTAAACTACTAATAGATTTAGGCTTACATTTTTTATAAAAACCTTTTTTCTTATGAAATTAGTCCAAAACTAATTGCCTTTGCTGCAATACTCAATTAACGGATTTTATACACTAAAACGTTATTTCGTAATTCTTGTGGGTTAATAGAAAATGTTTTCAAAAATATCCCGCTAAAATTTCAACTTAGTAGAAATGTAAATAAAATGCATTAAATTTTTTTCGTGTGTATCATTCATGAATTTAAGAAGTCAGGCATGTAATGATTGCACACACACACAATTTTGCTTTTAACTTTTTTTAAATTTAAATATTTATTACGTGGTTTGAAGTGAATAAATTACATATTTATTCACTTTAATGTTAGTCATTTAACGTCCCTCTACAATGAGATGCCAAGTTAGTTAAAAACATTCTTTGTAGGGACATTCCTCTATAACTTGGTACTTAACTTTATCCTTTAAAATCATGTATTCTATATAACAGATTTTCGGTAATAATTGAGATGGAAGAATTTAATGCTGCTAATTTAAATGTCAGCATTTAATAATTTGGGTATTTTTTAAGAGTCAAATTTGCAGCTGTCATAAAGAAGCAGAAAATATTAAAACTATGAAAATTCATTAAATAACGTGGAAAATTTTCTGAAAGTTCATACTGCTTGCGGTCAAAATGAAGCCCCTTCTTACCCTGGAATTATGAAGTTAGAGGCTAAATTTCAACGTTTGCGTGAAATGTCGGGTGTAACAAACACAAAAGATTTTTTAAAACTAAGATACGACTGTTTCCATCTTTAAATACTTTTTTCAATAATTTAAAACAAAACATGCTTTTGACAATTTCTTTATTAACCATGTTTAAAAATCAATGGCTGTAGCTTTTATTTTGAGTGTTGTTTTGAAGGATAAAGTAGCTTTTGCCTTTCAGAATAAGATTATTCGAGGATGTTTAGGTGGTTTAACAGAGAACTTTTAAATTATAACTTTCAAATTGAAGACGTAAGCAAAGAATAAAGAATATTCGCATGTGTAATGCATAAATCACTTAAATCGAAATAATAAAGTACTAATATCTGTAAGTACAATTTGTGTATCAGGACCAGTAGAGGTACATCTGATCCCATAGTTTAAAAGATATAATCTTCTTCCATTATTACTTAAGCAAGTTAATTGACCATAATTCTTCACTATCACTTGTTTAAACTATTAAAACTGCTGAGTTAACCTCACATCTATTTTCATATTGTCAGTCACCCATAATTCTGAATTTAGAGTATTATCTTATAAGTAATGTGGAAATTTTTAATCCTAAACAACTGTTACTTTTAAAACCATTAGTCCTAGCGATATAACTTGATACAACACAGTTCTTAAATGAAGTAGGTAGTCACGTTTTAGACTTACAAAGAAACTAACCAGGATTCTCAGACGATCTCGTTATGTAACTTCCAGGACGAATCTCGCCTTCTACATTTCTATATATAGTAGAGACAACCGGGCAATGTAAATTGAAAAAAAAATTCAAAATAAGGTGGGGGGGGGGAAAGACTATGTTAAGAAATATCCTCCCGTTAATATTCAAACTGTTATACTATTTAAATTTCTATACGAGCTACGTAAAGAAGCATTGTCAATTAGTAAAATATGCCCCATACACTGATGAGGTGATGCACAACATTTGAGAATTGTATCCTGACAAGT
The DNA here is from genome assembly GCA_038373885.1 of Cheiracanthium punctorium. Classification (NCBI taxonomy): domain Eukaryota; kingdom Metazoa; phylum Arthropoda; class Arachnida; order Araneae; family Cheiracanthiidae; genus Cheiracanthium; species Cheiracanthium punctorium. Next base: position 29,573 of record JAWZYV010014779.1, read on the forward strand.
GTCAGAGCTATAAAGAAAAATATATCCTGACTTAAACCACATTTCAATGGCTGTCAAAGGGAAAAAATCCCGTCGGATGATCGCATTTCAGGGATCCTACAGAAATTACGAAAGAACATATTTTTTCCTACTTTAGAAATAAACATTTACATTTGAATTCATGTGTAGCCCCCAGTCATTAATGTTTTATGGTTATCTCTTATTCGTTTTATGATGAAAGGCTGAAATTTTGTCCACCACCTCATTTGTATATGGAGCACATTTTACTAATTGGAAATTTTTTTGTATTGCGGTCACATACAAATTTAGAAAGTGTAACGTTTTGAAAATTAAAGAGAGGATATTTTCTTTGCGTATATTTTGTATTTTTTCTCTTCGGTTTCCTACCCTTTTTTGAACATTTTTTTTTCAATTTATATTCCCCCCTTATACTTAATAGATAAGGCATTAAAGCGCGTTACCACCTTTTTGGGACGCCCTGTAGATCACGGTCACATGTCCTGCATGGAGTTTGGTGTGTGTAGAGCTAGAAATTTGTTCATAGGGTTGCAAAAATCAATTCTTATACATTACGGCCAAGGGACTCAAATCATTTAAAATGTGCTAGTGTCTAAATGATGCATTATAGTAAAATAAAATTAGGTATGTATATTATAAGTCACTGTCACTCACCCTGTACAGATGTTGGTGTGTTCATGGCTCCTAGTTTTTGCATAGAGTACAAAAAGAATTCTTATACGTTACGCAACATTGCGCCTACAAGCGCAAATTCTTGAAAGTGTGCTAACTTCTGTTGGGCTCATTCGATGAAGCTCAAATCATGTACGCATATTATAGGTCACTGCCTTACATACTGCATAAATTTTTGTGTGTGTAGGGCTTATTTTTTACAGGACTACAAAAAAGTGCTCCTATATTTTGCAGCCTATACACGAAAATTATTTGAAATGCACTAGCATCTGAACACTGCATCTGATTGAGTTGAATCAAATTCGTTTAAACGCTTGGTAAAGATAAAGTGTTCGGAAAGTCAAGTAGAGTGACTTTTTTTCTTTGCTATGCATGAAATATATTGATCTACTTCATTTTACATTTCACAATATTTTCTTTCAGTTAAACATTTAAAAATGATAGTCTAAAATCATAACTTGCAGTAAAAATTAAGGAAAATAATTTTACTATTTTATTCTAGTGAATTAACGCAATAGTTTTTGCCCTTATCTTTCTTCTTTTACATTATTCTTTCTTCTTTTACATTATCCTTGAGTAAATAGCATTACTCAAGGATATATAATACTAGAAAACACAGAAAATTAATCCTACAAATCATTTGATAAATAGGAACTAAATGAAATACCCAATTTTAGTTTATCTTGGACATGCAGTGTATTTTACTTGCAAATTAACGAAGCTGAACGCCTTTCTAATTGATTTTCTCCACACCTCTAGGAATTTCCAATATGGAATTATGCAGTTTTAAATTCTTCTCTAATGGTGTTGTAATTAGATTTGTTTAGCACATAATTATGAATCTTAATGTCAACCCTTTTTGACAAATTCTAATATATGTGGTTTTATGTATTACCTGTTTATTATTTAGGTAACAACAAAATTGGAAGGTGACTGAGTTTCTGCTTGTTAATTCGGCACTTCTACATACTTTTTGTACAAAGAAGCTCTTGTAAATAAATCATGTTGAAATAAATTTCGCAATTTTCTTGTTCACTAAAAATGTAAATGGAACTTCCTGTGAAAAATCCTTCTTTTCATTTTATGTAGTTCGATGTCTTAAATGAATCTCACTCCAGGCAAATTTCAAAAATTTGCATTATTTATGCAAGCTTCAAATTTTCTTATATTTTAGAAAAAAGTATGATTTGCATAATAGTTACTGTGATGTAAACTGTTGTTATTGCATTCTACAATTTAAATTTTCAAAGTATATTAATTCATAAGCTGGAAGTTCTTTGATGCATTATTTTTTATTCAATCAAAACCATCCGTATATTTTACAAAATGTCTAACATTGAATGCTGTGCTTCGACTTCTGCTTCAGTGTGCGATAAGCATTGCTACATTTGTATAGTTTGAATTTATATTATATTTGAAATATAACTGCACAATTATATCATTTCAGGAACGCAAAATTCTTTCGTGTATCTATTCTTTGTTAATCTAAACCTAAACAAAAATTTAGCGACCAGGATATCAATCTCGTGTAAGACAAAGAACGGTGCTAACTGCAACAGTAAAGCGATAATTTCTCTGAAGGATTTTTTTAATCGCTTATGAGATGGGATTATAAATTTGTACGAAGTTTTCATATCCTCTTTTATAAATGAAGTAATAATGGATTATTTTTTTTAGAAAGTAGAGATGAGCACTATTGGAATCTCATTAATTACTTTCTAAAAAATAATCAGAATAATGCATTAAGATCTTATAAAATTTGTGTAAAGTATCAGTTTCTTTGAAGTTGCCTTGAGAGTAAAATTATTCATAAGATCATGAAAAACGTTCTATTTAACGCAGGCCTTTTACATATAAGTAAACAAATTTACCACTTTGAGGTGTTGAGGTTTTAGGTATTTTTCAGGAATTTTTTTTATAAATGCTTGAAACACATGTTTAGCATTTTTTAATTATTCACTTCTAATTGTTCTTATTAATAAATGAAGGAACTATTTAAATGTACTAAGAATTAATATTTAACCCTTTGAAGACGGGAGGAAAACCAAGCTACAGGACATCTTAAAAGACGGGCCTGGGTAAGATTTCCCCCAAGTATGCAGTCCCCCTCTATTATTGTTCCCCTGTACCGGACGGTCCGAGAGAGATGTCAACATCCATTCACCATTCTAGTAGCATCCCAGTTACAAAAAAAGGGAAAGATGCACGTAACCGGAACTACCTGAACAATTCTTTGTTCAGGAAGTTCGCTTTACTTCGTGTGCGGGAAAGTGTAAACTGCTGACTAATTGTTGGACAAAGAGCTCTTTTATCTCAGGATTCAATGAAAGATTGAAAACATACTCGAGACATTCCCGTCGCTTTGAAGCAACAAGACCAAAATCTTCCCGCAGTCTAAAGGCTAATGGCAGATTGGAAAAAGCATTTTTTAAACTGAAAAAAAGTTCTAAATAAGAAAATATTTTTGATGTAAAATTTTAAGGACTTACCTAATGAAAATTTGCCAAAGTGTTTTTGCAATATCCAAAGTAAGTTTCATTTGAAGGTTAACATTTTTTAGAAAATATTGTTAAAATACAACAAATATGACAACAAAAAGTTAATCTCTTAATTCTGTTTTGTGCTGCCACTAGTATACAATTTTTAAAGTGAAAGGCTCGTAAATGATATCTGAAATGGCGAAAAATCTATATAGGTGGTATTTTCATAATTCAAAGAGTTAAAATTTGACCCTGAGTGTCGCTCGGGTTAAGATTTGAAAATGTTAAAATAGAAAAAAAATACCCATAAGAATGATTCATTCATGCGCAATAAAACATTTCAGAACACGTTTACCAGTTGTTTGTAAAATATTGGTAAAATATATATCCTATAGTACAATAAATTAACATATTTATATTTATTTCAAATTTTGAGCTACTTTTTTAGAACTAAAATAAATATTTTAAAGAATTTATTTTATAAATTATTTTCAATTAAATAAATTTTGTAACATGCAATATATCAAAATGCTGATATATCGAACATGCTTTTAAAATGTCTTTTAAATATTTTAAGTACAGCGTGATTATAATTCAAGTTCCACTTTAAAACGTTCAGAAAAGACAAATACAGGACCAAATGTTATCAAACTTGGTAACCGTGTAAACGTGTTCAAGGAATTTATTATCGGTGAAAAAAAAAAGTTCAAAAATTCAACACAAGGGGCAAGGACGTATTTAATGGACGGCGGTGGCAGGGCCGGCCCAAGGGGCGTGAGGGGCCCCAGGCGAAGCGCAAGTGCGGGGCCTATTTTCTATCATGTCTTATGTAAGTTACTACTAGCACTGCTAGCACATATTAGCTTTATTTCTCGGCTTTTTTCGGGATATATCACAACCATCTACCAAGCTCGGCCTAATGTGATAGCAAAAAAAATGGCCCAGGAGCGGGGCCTTAGGCGATCGCCTACATTCGCACCCCCCCTTGGGCCGGCTCTGGCGGCGGGTCCAGGTTCCGAACCTCCTCCCCCACGAAATTTTGATTTTTGTTACTAAAATGGCAATGATATAGTGTCCTTTAGAGAAAAATACTTTCTTTTTTACAGTTTAGATCCCTTCCGAAATTTTTGAACCCCTACAAATTGTTCTTCATAGGGGGGGGGGTCGGATACCTGACCCTCCCCTCCCTTAAATACCTCCTTACCCCTGGTGTTGGATTTTTGAGCTTTTTTTCAGCGGATAATGCACGAATAGATATACTAATTCAAAATTCAGCTTATTATAATTTCAATATTTAGTTTTATTAACTTTTGTGTAAATCTATGAGCATTACCTAGCATTATCTTGAAGCAATTTAATTATTAATCTTCGGGTAATTAGACTGGATCATGCCAGATAACTTTCTTCAAAATTTCCATAATCTCGGTTTATTTGTAAAACAAGGAGCAGCTGAAAATGCAGTGATTTTTGAAAGTGACATTATCGTCACATTATTGGATTCTCATTAATTACTTTCTGAAAATAATCAGGTTAATGTAGTCAGGTATATTAAAATTGCAACTGCTAAGGTTTAGACTGAGTACGATTATTACTATGATGACATTATTTATCAAACTTTACAAAAAAATGTATTGAAGTGGTAGATCAATATCTATACGTGAGATATTTATGTGAAGTATTATTGACTTAAATGTGACAAAATTAGTGCTATGTCAGGATTTAAAGATATGAGGCAAAATACGTGTTCTAAAAAGTATTCTGAAATGGGTTCCAAACAGCGTTCTCAAATGTGTTCCAAAAAGTTTTCTCAAAAAGGGGACAGAGTATGTGTTCAAAAAAGTGTTCTGAAATGGGTTCCAAAAAGTGTTCTAAAATGAGTTCCAAAAAGTGTTCTCAAAAAGGGGACAAAATAAGTGTTCCAAAAAGTGTTCTAAAATGTGTTCAAAGATTTGCAGTGTTGAGGATGGTATTTATGGAAACAACAGTCCCGGATACTTGTTGGATCTCCTGGAGTATGTGGACCATCGGTTTGGTGTGGTTCTTCCTAATTTCTTCGGACAGCACTCGTCTACCACGTTCTCTTACTTGCGTGGGTCTGCTGAGTCGAAGCTCAATCCTACAACCACCACTCACCTTCTACTTCTTCATTACAAAAGCCACTGTCGATTTTGGAATGTTTAACTCACTAGATGTATCCCTTAAGGATGGGCCATTTAAATGATATTCGACAATTAAACCTTTCTCGGAGTCAGACATCTCTGAATTTCGTGACATCTTGCATGCGACTGATGATAGTGGTGTTTTCTGCACGATATTTAAGCACAGAAGGCCTGACGTAGATCAAAAACCGCAGATATTCTCATTTGCATGGGTGTCCAAATACTTATTGGCATATAGAGTAGTCATTTATGATTTCGATGCAATATTAGAAGTTAAAGGTAACACCTCTATCCAAGCAATTGAGAGGCAATTCAGTTGAGGTACTGTTTATGAATAATCAAGTCATATTTATCTGCTGTCTGTCTGCTTGAATTTTGCTTCTAAAGAATTTAAACCAAACGGTCAAATTCAAATAAGACCAATTCGACAAAATTATAAATTGGTAGCAAGATCTAGAATTTCTTTTAATATATTAACTTGTGCCGAAAGGTGTCAAGATAATCTCTCTTGAAGAATCACACTGGAATAGGTTCAGCATTAAACTCTTAGGTGATAATCTCTTGAAATAATCCCTTGAGCATCTTAAATGAAGACAAAGAATTCTGATCTTTTTATTTGTTTTACTGGTGCAAGGATATTATTTTATAAAAAAAAAATTCTGTGTGTGCTGTTTCTCCGTGCTTTCCGTGTTTCTACTAAATTCAACATACATTTTATAATGCATATAAATTATGAAATGCAACATAGTTTTAGTCTAAAATACGAAAAGTTACTCTTTTTGCATTTTTAAAACAGAATTATTCAGAAAAACACTATCAACTTAAACAACATTCAACAGTAATAAATTATCATTAGAAAAAAAACAACTTCAAAACTAAAAAAACTTAAATGTTGAATTACAATGTCATTTTGAATACAATGATAATTTCTCAATTTCTCAATTTTAAACCTGTCAAAAATACAAAATCTTGAAGTGGGTATAAATACGCTTCATGAATATGTATTAGAATGATGTAAATTTTTATGGGAGTTTCAAAAATTTATTAACATTACAACACTTTTCTGGGGAGTCTAGAGAAATTTTATTTTGAGTATATTTTCTAAGAAATACAAATAGTATATAAATGACTATAATTTTATATGTACTTATACAATAGGGTTTTAGGAAATATTTTAACCTGAAATAAACTATTTGAAATATTCTTGATTTTAAATTATTAGAGTTTGATATGTATTTACAAACTTATTTTATAAAATATTTTCAACTGAAATAAAAGATTAAAAGTATTTATGATTATAAATGATTGTAATTTAATATATATTTACAATAGAATTTTTTTAACATTTCCAACTGAAAAAAAAATATAAAAATGCATTACTGATTGTAAATAATTATAATTTCATATGAATTTACAAAAGGATTTTATAAAATATTTTCAACTCAAAAAAATATTAAAAAGTATTCTTGAGAAAAACTATTTTATTCTTTGACATTCCAGCCACCTTCGAAAATTAATTGTACTAAGTATTTCACTTTTTTCCCATAGTAAATACTTTTTGGACCATAAAAAGGTAACATTCTCACCGAGAAAGGTTTTTGTGGGCGTCTAAAATCTGCTCGTTCACTCCAGTTAACATAAAGGAAGTGGAGAGCCTCTTGACAGCCATCAAAAGCCTTTAACAAGATCAGCAGTCCATAAGAAAATCAATAGTAAAAGTTTCTCCCCGGACAAGTACCGTTTGCTATAGATGATTGGCCAAAGAAATCTAATAAAAGATATTAGCAGACAACTATATAAGAATTTGTTATACAAATAGAAAGAAATAAAGGGAGATGTATGAACGTTTTTCTGTTTTATTTCTGAGAAGGGAAATGAAGTTCGTTTTATTTATTATTTTTCACACAGTAGTTACCAATTTTATAAATGTTTGCTGTATTACGGATTGCGTTTTTGTTAAATAATAAAAACGTATGATCATGTTTGCCAAATGAATTTAATTATGCTGACAAAAATGCAGTGTCAACAATAGTTAGTTGATATCAAGGTAGAAACACAGTCTCGGAAAACTTCGCTATAAATTTTGTGTGTTGACTTTAAGCATATCATTAATTTCATTACAAATTTTATTGAAGTAATTTATAGAATTAAAAATACGCTATGAAATATCATGTCTGTGGTACTCTTAAACATATGGTGGTAAACTCAAAAACTAATGTTTAGAATGTAGCGGCAAATGTAGTCACCGAAATTAAAATTCGATACTGAACTTACCGGTTTCGTCACTAAAGTAGATTTTTACAAACGTTTGTAAGTCTTTGAATCGAAGTTAAACGATTTGGATATTTTCAAACTAATGCAAAACGCACTATAAAATTTACTACATTCAATTTCAAGTAAAATATTTTTTATTAGAATTTCGGTATCAGAACCTAGTAGAGGAATGTTCAATTATCCCCAAAATTTTCTGTGTTATTTCTGTGGGCAATATCGTATCTAAAATATGCATTCACTGCCAAAATGTATTCACTCACTGCCTTAGGTTAACGTACATTTGAGCAGACACAATTATGTGTTGGCTCAAACCTTTTATGAAATCGCTTTTGATGCTGGCTGGCTCCGTATGTACTTTGTTGAAAAAGAGTGTTCTTTTGCAGACGCGGGTGACATATAGTTTGATTATGCAAGTCAGTTGTATGATTCTTCGCACAACTGACTCTTCTTGGAGATCACAAAGTCCAAAATGTATTTTCTCTTTTTTCATCTTTCTTGTTCATTTTGTTACGCTCCTTTCAATTGAAATTAAGGATACTTGTTCCACTTACAAATAATTGACCTTACTTCCTTCTGGACCATCATAAAAAAAGATTCCATTGAGAAATCTTCATATAGTTGAAAATGCTTATCTTGGGGGGTGAAAGATGCTCTCGATGTAAAACAATGACAAAATAATATTAATAATGACAAAATAATATTAATAATGTCAATCTGAATCAGAAGTAAAACTGCAAGTGCAACAGAAATGTAAGAAAAAAATGCGTACTTCGAAAAATGAACTTAAAGAGATGATTCTCCGTAGGTTTGTGCTTATCAACAAAACTATTGTTGTTTTTAAGATGTATGGCATCGCAGATTCGCCTTTTGAACTTAAATTCCCTTTTTTAAAGCACTTTTTGTCTGCAAAAAAACCTTATTTTCATTTTTAGGTACTTTCTATATTAAAAAGAAATATTTTTATAGAATCTTGTCTTCCGCATTATCAGTACTTTATACAATCTTTATGATTTTACAGTCGCTAGATTGAGCTACAGAAAATTCTGAAATAGTGAAATTAGAGTTTTTTAAATGATGAAATAGTGTCTATTTAAGTTGAAGGGACCTGCAGTAACACACACACACACACACACACACACACACTTGCATATACAGCCTAAAATGAAATTTAATGATATTATATGAATACGAAGGAATTTTGTTGTATTCGAAGAGATAATAAATAACATAGTAAAATATTTAAGTGTTAAATTGGAAAGAGCACTTCCAAATACATGCTTCATACATTTATTTATTGCTTGGAAGTATTTTTCATTTGTGACATTATGCAGTATTAAAGTTACCCAAAATAAAAATGATAGATGCAAAATTAAATTTCAATCAGCAGAGAATCTATTTCATACTTGGATTTCAATTTTAAATGGAATTCATATTTGATATACATTTGATGCTGTCTCTGACATATTATTAAGCTATAATAGATGCTATTTGAAATAAAATAAACGTGTCTGCTTTCAACAAAAGACATTTTCAATTGAATCAATGAATCGGAATTCCGAAACAGTCTTTTGCGGCAGATGCAAACAAGAATCAAGAAAAAAAGAATTACTAAGGAAATATTGAAATGATAGAATAAAATTATCAGTACGTTGCCATAAAAGATAAATGAATTCTAAGAACATGAGTTGTGTTTCATTAAAAAATTTCTATTAAAAGTTTTTAGCTGAAAGAGGAAGGAAAAATTGGATTGAAAAATATAGCTTTGTGATATACGCTCTTCAAAGCATGGCTCGATTAAAATAACTCCAAAAAATTTATTGGATTTCTCTTCATTTATTAAATGAACAAACATGAAACACTGAAATTGAATTTCAAAAACAAATCATGGTCTGAAGCATAAAATGTATATTTTATTTCCTGAATACAAAATCATGAACCACTGTAAAATACTTCTTGAAAGTATTCTAAAAAATACGTATGATGTATTTTTAATGTCTGCTGAGTAACAATCCCATGAACTACTAAGCAATCAACACGAATAGATCACAAAGCTATACGTATATATATATATATATATATATATATATATATATATATATATATATATATATATATATATATATATATCGGGTCGAAAACGCCGTCTTCATATACCTCTTAATAATCATTTTGGAAGAAGTGTTAAGTGCGCATCTAATTTCTTAACGGAGTTTCATAAACAATGGGCTTTCCTCAGACAAATTCGTAAATGTAATGAAAAAAACAATTCTGAAATAACAATTTTTATCAAGTGCAATCGGTGAAACAGGGATTGGTTTTTGAAAAACTATGGTCGGAAACTTTACTATCACTTGAACACTTCTTCTAAAGTGATCATTAACAGGTACATGAGAAGACGTTTTCGACCCCCCATTGCTATTTGATTCTGAACCGTCTCTGTACCCCCTACAGCATCTGCAAGTCTGTCAGTCTGGTAGCAAATCACTCCGTATATATTTCACAAAGAGATATATGTTTTTTAATTTTTTTTACTTACATTTTAGAAAATGATATGAATTTTATATGTATAATCCATCGATGTCGGAAATTCATTTAACACGGCAAGCATCAACACAAATTCGAGAATTATATGGAAATGATAGATCAGTATAATTGAAAAACTATCCGTGCTTTTATAACTAATAACACTTTTACAAGAGTATTCAAAATAATGTTTACACATTACAGTATATGACTTATGAATGTTTCAGTCTTCTAAAACTGTTTATGTTAACTGTCTACCGAGTCATGCTTATACAAATAAAGTATCTAAATTGCGGAGCGTTTTCCGCATGAAATGTTTATCTTATATGCGTATTTTACTGTGCGGATAGGTGTAAAAAATGCAATTAAATCCTATTTGCAATAGTTTTGGATTAGATTAAATCGAGTTCATTGAAATAAATCAAATCCCTGTGACAGTATTAAGATCACTTTGCTGTTATTATTAAAGGAATATCTTACATCGGGCTTGGAAGTTTTACTCAGTGTATCAATAAATGGGCTACGAAGAAGTTATATTTAATTCATTCCTTAATTATCTGACTCCAGTAATTTGAATTTACGTTGAACTTTCTCTTTCTCTCTACATATATGCATACATTTAAGACCATTCCAAGAATTCCTTTAAATCCTTTGAATGCTAAAAATTAGAAACTACTGTTTCGTGAGTAATTTCATTTTAATTGAAAAAGAGGACTATTTTCAGTCCATAAAAAGACAAATATGGTCACGAAACACCCTTTACTTGAGGTCTTATTTTAATCAACAGTCAAAAGCGTGTAGTTAAAGATATTAAGCATAGGAATTCATAGAAATTTCCGTAAAAGGCGATTTTAACTTGAAAGTGAATTCACAAAATAATTCGATTAACCCTTTGAGGCGCAACCCTTTCCCAATGCTGAAAAAAGGGCAGCCGTTGCCATCGCTCGACTTAACTACCAGCAAGATGGCGGACGATCGAAAGGTTCATCGCGTGCTACAGATCTAGAAACCCTCTTTTGACGCCAGCTGGCTGTGCGGCACAGCCACCTGCGTCAAAAAAGGGTCTCTAGATCTGTGGCACGCGATGAACGTTTCGATCGTCCGCCATCTTGCTGGTAGTTAAGTCGAGCAATGGCAACGGCTGCCCTTTTTTCATCATTGGGCAATCTATCCAGCTGTTCTCGCATTCTTCCATTTTTCAGCAGATGTCAGTGCTGTTAAAAATAATCGTGACGGGAAATGACCTGCTAAAAAGTAAAGGATTCTCGTGGAGCTATGTCACCCGCAACTATTTTTATTGAAATCAAATCTATTCTTCGTGACTGGCAACAGTCAAAACATTAGAGTTTGGTGTTCCCAGAGCGGGAACACTGCGCGTTAAAGGGTTAAAATGGTACCCAAAAATGTTTGTTACACACACAAAAACTTTGTTTTAGAACAATTCATTAATTTTAAATATTTTAATACAATAATTAACTTAAATGATTTTTTAACTAACTTGAAAAAGTAAATCAGTAATTTAAATTAACTTAAGTAACTAAAGCCAGTGAAGTAGAGATTTTTGAATTTTCTTCAGTATAATTATTATGATGCAATCCATAAAATAAGAATTTGTAAAATTTTAAGCTACCATGAAATTTCTTCTAAAACGTTCTGAATAATTAAGTGCATACCTTCATCATAATAAACTAAGAATAAACCAAAAACATGTCTTTACTGTTTATAGTCGCTGCACAGGAAAACTTAATGAGCCATTTACCTTATCACTGTGCCCGTAATCATACGGCATAGCAGTGAGTGCTCTTAGTCCTAATAAATTTTCATCTCCAGGTATAGCAGAAACTTATGTCATTACATCATAAACAGATAGTAGTTAATTTTCTTAAGTCCGGTTTAATAAATGTAATTTATAAAACTGAGCCTGAAAGCGTGCATCTTAAAGGCAAGTAAAATATTTTAAACATTACGACTGAATAAAAATTTCTGACAAGCGTTGAAATTTTATAACTTAGCAATTTCAATTTCAGCAAGTTATAAATTAAGAGTTCGTTTAAGAAGATTAATTATAACTTCCATGCAATTAAAGTAGTCATTAAATAATACTGAACTAAGTTTAATTTAATTGTACATATTTTATAGTTCTTTACATATAGTACTTTCACAGAGTGAAAAGTTTACAAAATTAATGTGCAGTTTTTTAAAAAGTATATTATTTTGAATGAATTTTATTAAGTAAAAATAATATGAAAAAACGTGACATGCCCTAATTAATACAAAAATTTCGTATTACAAAATAATTTATTAATGAAAATTTGAACCTGACATTTTATTCAAATTAGAGTTTCAAACATTCAGCTGACAAATTTGATGCTTATTTAAATTTATTTTCCTTACTACATTATATGTGATCAATCATATAAACAAATACTTTAAAAATAAATTCGATTCATTTCTCATGTATCCAATTTTTTACACTATTTGCGAGACCTCTCCGACATAGATGAAAAATATATAACAATGGATTCGAATGCAATATGAGTAAACATAACTTTTGTTATTTAATTTTTCTCTAATTCATCGTAATTTTTACCTCCATTACCTAACGTGTGCTTAACAAAATAACTGAACTTCTCTCCAGTTTCTTGTTTAACGAAGCCATTATGCGTTTTTAAAGGGTATCATTTAAGATCGTTCTAAAGTTCCAGCTCCTACTGCATAATACCTGAAAATAATGTTCGATTATAAATTCTCCGTGGATTACTAATAAATTTTTACGTTTATACGCTAACACTTAATTCAAGTAACGGTCTGTTATCCAACAAATTAATTAAGACAATTAATTTAAACCTCTCTAAATGGTTTATCAAGGCATTACAATTGCGGACAATAATATTTTAATTAGAAAATAAATGTGTCTAGTCTCAAAAGTCTTCTACATTTTGAAAAGGGGTTTATGTTTTAAATCTCACCTAAATAATAATATTTCTGTCTACATCAACTACTTATAGGTTAGCATAAATCGTAGACAGACAGAAGTTTTTTACTCTGCCTTCTCAAAGAACTTTTGCCTTTAAGCTAAACTTCATACCTCGAGTAATTGTAATTTTAAATTATCAGTTATACTAGAAGATAAAGTCCGTTATGGAGAAAATTACAACGGGCGCAGGAATAATTCTGTTTGTTTGTTTGTTTGTTTGTGGATTTGAGTTGTATACAAATCCACAAAAATGGACCTATCAGCCTGAAATTTTCCATAGATATGTAAAATAATATAGAATAAATCATAGTCCACTTTAAAACTTTGAAAGTCCACCCGTTCCCGGAATTTAAGAGATTTTTTATGTTCTCCAAGCAAAAACCTTTCCGTAATTGTAACCCCTGTAGTGAAAAAAGTGTGAAATAAGGATCGTGGTTGCCATGTGTGGCGATTTTGCCGAATAAGATGTTTTAAATTCTCAAAGTAAAAATAAAAGAATAATAACGATTTTTTTTTGTTAGTTTATATTTGTAAGATTATTAATTTTTTATTATAATATCGTGTGCATGGGAAATCGGAGCAGGAATGAAATGTTTTATACGCAAAACAATAAGAATTGAAGATTTCCGAGGTTAATATGTAATTTTTTTTTAGTTTGGCGAAAAAATAAAATGGCTCAAATGCTGATTTTGAGAAAGTGAATTCTAGCGGTTTGCACAGTTTTCGGGTTGGCGCAATTTATTGAGAGCTTAAGGAAATAGATTTTTGAAAGCAAGTGCAAAGGTTTTATTAGAATACAGCGTTAAATTTTAATGTTCCGTGAAGAAATAATGCAGTTATTAAGGGATTTCAAGCGATCTATCTTCAGAATTCTCGCCAATTGAGCACATTGATTTAAGTTGGGGGAATTCCGCCAAATTTCAGAAAATTGAAATCAACTCATTTAGTACATCGGAGTAACGATGAATAAAACACGTTATAGTTGATAATTTAAAAAAATTCGGTTGTATTAAGGGATTCCCCTTTTCAAATAAATGTGTGCTTTACTTTTTGGCGGCCGAACCATTTCCCATATTGATTGCTGCTAAGCCAATGCTTCGAATGATTTCCTGAAAAAACTCTTGCAAAATGGTGTATGTTGGCGTGGCTTAGATTTGAAACTGGATTTTATTTGAGACTGGTATATATATAATAACACTGGTTATAGATAAAAATGAATGTTGGTAAGTGTTTATGAGGTTGAAAAACTCCAGCACCGTTAGCACCGTTGCACGATGAAATTTGGTTCACCTGTCTTTCATGATGGAGAAGGTTTTTATGCTATCCGTTTTCCTTAACTTGCCACTTGGTGCCGCAGCACAACGTTGAATTCTAACTCCGTTTAGCCGTTTGCTATGCGAATATCGTCCAACCGATTTCAATGAAATTTGGTACCCGCGGATATTAGAACACGGAGAATATTTTTCAGTATCCATTTTGCTGTAACTTGCCGCTAAATGACGCTGCAACACATCAACTTCTATACCGTTCGACCGTTCGGCATAAAATTTCTTATACTTACACATTTCAGCACGAAGAATATATTCTAACTGTGTTCCTTTTGATGTTACTCACCACTAGTTGGCACTGCAATGCATTATTATTTTAACTCGCCACTAGATGACGCTGCAGCAGGCCAAATTCTTGACCATTCAAACGGTCGCTATGAAAATCAGTATACATAGCTGTTTGAACAATGAGAATATTTTGACGTTATCCATTTTGCTATAACTCGCCACTTGACGGCACTGTAGCAAATCATTACTTTAATTAACCACTAGATCGCGCTGCAGTATATCACTTTTTGACTGTGCAACTAATCGCTATGAAAATAGGTATACATAGATATTTGAACACGGGGAAGAGTTTGGCGCTATCCATTTTCCTATATAATTTGCCACTAGATGTCGCGTCGTCAGGGCTGTCCAGCCGATCGTCCTGAAATTTCGTATTCATCGATATCTGAATGCGAAGAATATTTCCGCCGTATCCGTTTTGCTAAAACTCTCCACTAGATTGCGTTACGCCGCATGGCCTTCTGCACCGTACAAACGATTGCCTTGAAATTCAGTATGCATGATTATTGAACACAATATAACGCGATATCCATTTTGCTATATCTCTTTATTGCAATAAATAGTAATCACAACAAATATTAATATCAAAAAGTCCATTCATTCCCGTGCGAAGAACGGGTACTTGAGCTAGTTATCTTCTATACTATTAAAATCTGTGCGCGTCTGTCTGTGTGTGTGTGTGTGTGTGTGTGTGTGTGTAACATCATCTCCTCCTAAACGGCTGGGAGTTGAGTTTCGAACGAGGTATCCAAGAATTCGGAAAATTTCGAGAAAGAACCTCCGCTAATTTAAATTTCGAAATTCGAATTAGTTTAGGAGATATTGATAAAAAACACCATCAAAAACGCTAATTTTTGCACCCCGCAATTCCGTGATTGTAACCCCTGTAGTCAAAAAAGTGAAAAATAAGCATCGAGGTTGCCATGTTTGGCTATTTTATTAAATTATTTAGACTCCTGCAGTAAAAATAAAAGAATAATGGTTTTTTTCTGTTTAGATTATCTACAAAGTTATTTTTTGATTAAAATATTGCGTTAATGTTAAATCAGACCTGGAATTCAATGTTTTTTATATGTAAAAGAATAAGGGATTGAGAGATTTCCGAGACTAATATGTATATTTTTTAGTTTGGCCGAAAAAAAATGGCTAATTTGGCGATTTTGAGAAAGTAGTAGGTTCTACCGATTTGTACAGTTTTGGGCTTGGCGCAAATTACTGAGAGCGTAACGAAATAGTATTTTTAATAACAAGTATAAATTTTACGGCGCTATACTTCGATTTTTCATACAGAAATAATGCAGTTATTAAGGCGATTTTAAACGATCTGTAGAATTTTCACCAAATTAAGTAAACTGATTTAAGTTAGAGGAATTTCGCCAAATTTCAGAAAATTGAAATTCTCGGATTTTGTACATGGTAGTCAAGTGATTAAAACCCGTTATAGTTAATAATAATTTAAATGACTGCTACTTATCAATAATATGCCTGCATTAAATTTTGGCGATGGAACCATATAAATGATAGATAACTATTTCCCATTTTGATTGCTGATAAATCAATGCTTCGAATGATTCCCTGAAAACAAAAAAATCTTGCAAAATGGTGTATGTTGGCATTTGGCGATCGAAGTACTGTGTAATAAATAATTGATTCTTATTTGATAAAGCAGCGCTACGGAAGTTTCTTTTACTAAAAGCTGTTAGAAAGGCGTAATTAATACTGTCTAATATATTTTTTGTTTTACGAATTGAAATGTATGTTGATTCCTAATTTAGTGCATTTCTGAGCAAAGTTGGCGAACAATATCCAAATGTAGTGCAGCTCTGTACGTATTATTAATTCCATTCCACAATTGAGATGAGCCGATGTCACTAGCGTATGCATAGATATTTTTTTAAAATTCCGCCAAACAAAGTATTGGGTATTGACTTTAGTGTCAAGTTTAATTTGTGGTTTGAGCTATTGGCCATCGACTGGCGGCGTTAATTTCGCCAATATGGCAGTTCTAGCAAAGTAAACATGAATAACTCATTTCATGTTCTATTTTTAACATTGCTATAATTGCCGTAGCAACGGAATCCATTGTTGCCACTTAAGTTATTAAATTTAACAATTAAGTGAAACCACTCATTTATATAGCTTTTAAGAGTCGAAAAAGTAAAAGCGCATCAAACGTGGAAATAAATAGAACTCACTGTAACAGACGTGAACTTTAAAAATAATCGAAGTTTTCAGGCAATTCTACATATCTTTAATTTTATTTCCTTCGCGTGTGGATGTCATTTTTTACGTCATTTTTGCTATTTTGCTGGCAGATTATCCGGAGCATCACATAACCTCTAATGTATTTGCTTCTCCGGACATAAGCAAGAGCGTATGTCCGGCGCGTATTTGTGTAACCCCACTGTGTTAATCAGATTTTTCTGGTGTCAGATTTTTTAGACCATTTTTTACCGCGGAGATTCCGATCCTGGAGTATATTGATCACTGATAAATGAAAAAAAAAAAAGATCAATTATATGCAAGCAGGAGTAGCCAAAAATTTTTCATGGGAATGTTACGGGAGTTAAGAATATACATTTTGTATGGCAAAACACTCCACATGGGTGGTTGTGATCCCCTATCTACTCCTTGGCTACGCCATTGTACGCAAGCATCAGTTGTCACGTCATGAAAAACCGTCGTAGATGGCAAACTCCGAAGTTGTTCTGAGGGTTATACAAAATTAGAAATTTTGCTTTTAGTAAATTTTACTTTTGATACAGTTCGAATATTTGGTTTTAATACATTTCGGCCACCAAGGTAAGATGAAATATTACGAAATACGGCAACCCAGACTTTTCTTAACTATTGAATTTGACACTATGCAACTGCAGTAGATTCCCTATAACACGCTAGATACGTCCCGTGTTATAGGTATCCGTGTTGTACGGGTCCTGCGCAATACTCCACCTGGAGTGCGAACTGCCCGGTATAATCGCGGCAAAAATTATTCGCGCCCTTAAAAATGCAATGATGTTTGGTGTTGCCATTCAAAAGGAATGTTAATTACAGGAGCTAAGGCGTCATAATATCAGAACATATGTCTCATTTCCCCGTGCTGTACGAGTCTATTTTAACGTTTTACACGAAAACGATCGTAATGTTTTCGTCTTGTTCTAAGAATTCGTGTTGTAGACCCATGCTATTAAGGGGTCAACTGTTATCTGTAAAAAATGAAAAATGAAATTAGTTATTTATTTAGCGCTAATTGACAGTGAGATAAACGTCACTATTATGTAACAAGTGTGATACTGCATCAAGAGTTCAATAAGGATAGTAAGTTTTTTCTCAGAAGTTACATCACGAAGTTTTCATTTACAGAAGCGACATGATTTTCACCCGAGCAGGGTACATTTTTGGCTTTTAAACGTAAATGCTGCATCCATTGTTTAATGTAGGTTTTTTAATTTAGGTAAAATTTAATAAAGTCGTGTGTAACATAACTGCCAAATGCATTGTCCACGCTTTAAAAAATGCAAGATAAAATTATTGTCAACATCATGCAATGTTATTTATGTGGTATATACTACATATACTAAACCTCAATGTGGTATATACTAAACCTCGTAAAACGAATTATTTGATGTAGAAATCAGGCATTTGTCGAAAGAGAAAAGTTTTGTCTGCATACCATAAAGTTCTTTATTTTTTGATCGCCAGTCACATTGACGTAGTTTTTGTGTCATGTTGCAATCATCTAAAATTTGCACTCGTGACGTCAACTTTTAGTCACGATTCAAGTATTTTTTCAGGTTTTGAGATTCCGAATTACTGGGTTTAATTCGAATTATATATGTGTAAGGAAAATGTGCGTTTCCCACCATGCGGAGAACGGGCAAGCAGCTAGTATCTTATCTTATATATAATAAAATCCGAGAGTAAACATTGTATGTAGTAAGGTTTGTAGGTAGGTTTGTGACCTCCGATCTTCTTGCGCGCGTCTCTCGATCGCATTGCGCCGAGACGGTGGGTCGCAGACCTACCGAATTTTGCATACGGCTTCACTAGGACAGATACTAACACGCCTCGGAGCGATTTTTTTCGAAATTCGAATTAGAAAATGTTTTATTTTCAAGTTTTGTCCGATTTTTAGCGATTTTTCTTGCATAATACGTAATAACGCCGGTCATTGCACTCGCAATAAAACGATATTTGCATCATCGGATAGAGGAGAAAATTTTCTTTCGAAAACAGTTTGTTTTGACTATGTAAAATATTTTGCCGATTTTGGAGAATTTTTAAAAAGAATTTCTCTTTTGACGACGTTTGCGTAAAAGTAATTTTAAAACTGTTGCATCTTTCATTCTATCTGTCATAACTTTTTTATATTTCGGCGAAAGACGGAGCGTATATTTCGCCCACTTTTAAAAGAAGAACGGAGGAAAAATATAAATTAGGAGATTTTTTACGAATTTTTATGTAAAGAAGGATTTTGAATTTAATAAAAGCTGTTTCAAGATTTCGGTATGATATCTTCCGCTATGGTTGTCTGGGAAACAGTAACAATGAATAAAATTGCCATTTGAAAAACATAAATAAAATGACTTTAAAATAACTGAGTTTCCACATGTTAGATCAAAATGACTTAGATTTCACGAGATTAAAACCCCTTTCGAAACTCAATCAAAATTACGGGCTCACAAACAAAACATACGCCACGCACGAAATTATTCCCTATTTTATAATACGTTGCCAGCAAAAGAATTGAATGCTGTTTTTTCAACGATGAATTATCCAGCATTATTTTCGATATAATTTTTAAACGGGACACGTTTTAGAATCGCAGGAAATATTTTACGTGCTAAATACGCCAATCTGACAAGAGTTATGCATAAGAATGTATGGAGAGCTGTTTTAATGGCAGCCAGAAAGTGAAATGATTATCGTTTATACTAATGCGTAAATTGCAAAGAATCACCAAAGAATAAAAAACTACATTAGTGGCAAATATCTAAACCGCTTCTTTAAATTAAACATTAAAGATGGAAAAACGAAAATATATTGGTATCAGTAAAGGATACTATAAGTAATAGTTATTAGATATGCTAGGGCAATATTGATCAAAGCACAATATACCGCGTTAATAAATATTTCGTGAAACTATTCGTTTCTTTTCGTTTTTCAACAGCCATCTTACATCACAGCTAACTAAACATTAAATAATTCTACGTCGCGTTAATATATCCCGCGGTAATTTCAACAGAAAATTCTGTACCTGAACTTTTTTTTTCTTGGAGATTCTGTTTTGTCACAAGTAATTATGATAATATTTTAGGAAAATGTTCTCTTCTTGCCTTGCGAAGAGCGGGTACACGCAACTATTTAATTATAAAAAAAAAAAACGGTTCTTCACATCATGTAGTATCTAAGGTATTAATGGTATAACTTAAATCTAAAAAAGAGTATGATGTAGAAATAAGACATTTTGAAAGTTAGAAATTTTTAGGAACCGTCACGCTTTACTTTTTCTGATCGCCAATGACACCGACATAGTTTTTTGTTTCATAATATTAACAATGTTCTCAGATCAGTATTTATACTAACTTTACGAGTAACTAATGAGTAACTTTACGCCAAGAGTCAAATCATGTTGTTTATTTTTAGATTCCACATTACTGGAATCAATTCGAATTATACATGTAAGAAAAAGTTTTGTTCCCTACCGTGCGGAGAACGGGTACGCAGCTAGTATATAATAAAATCCGAGAGTAAACATTGTATGTAGCTAGGTTTGTAGGTAGGTTTGTGACCACCAATCTTTTTGCGCCCGTCGCTCGATCGCATTGCGACGAGACGGTTGGTCGCAGACCTACCGAATTTTGCATACGGCTTCACTAGGATAGATCCTAACACGCCTCGGAGCGATTTTTTCGAAATTCGAATTAAAAAAGGTTTTATTTTATGTTTTGTCCGATTTTTAGCGATTTTTCTTGCATAATACGTAATAACACCGGTCATTGCACTCGCAGTAAAACGATGTTTGCATCATCGGACAGAGGAGAAAATTTTCTTTCGAAAACAGTTTGTTTTGACTATGTAACATATTTTGCCGATTTTTGGGGATTTTTTAAAAATAATTTCTCTTTTGACGAAGTTTGCGTAAAATAATTTTAAAACCGTTGCATCTTTAATTCTATCCGTCATAACTTTTTTATATTGTGGCTAAAGACGGAGCATACAATTCGCCCACTTTTAAAAGAAGAACGGAGGAAAAATATAAATTAGGAGATTTTTTACGAATTTTTATGTAAAGAAGGATTTTTATTTCAAAAAAAGCTGCTTCAAGATTTCGGTATGATATCTTCCGCTATGGTTGTCTTGGGAACAGTAACAATGAATAAAATTGCCAGTTGAAAAAAATAAATAAAATTACTTTAAAATAACTGAATTTTCGCATGCGAAATCTACATCATTTTCGTGTAACGAGTTTAAAACCCCTTTCGAAACTCAATCAGAATAATGGAGTCACACGCACCTACGAAATAATTCCATGTTTTATATTACGTTGCCAGAAAAAGAAATGAATGCTGTTTTTTAAACAATGAATTACCCAGCATTATTTTCGATTGAGTTTTTAAACGGGACACATTTTCGAATTGCAAGAAATATTTTGCGGAGCTAAATACGTCAATCTGACAAGAATTGTGCATAAAAATGTATGGAAAGCTGTTTTAATGGCAACGATAAAGTGAAACGATTATCGATTATGCTAATGCGTAAATTGCAAAGAATCGCCAAACAATAAAAGACTACATTCGTAGCAAATATCTAAACCGTTTCTTTAAATTAAGCATTCAAGATGGAAAAACGAAAATATATTGGTATCAGTAAAAGAAAGTATAAGTAATAGTTAGTAGATATGCTAGGGCAATATTGATCAAAGCACAATATACTGCATTAATAAATACTTCGTGAAACTATTCGTTTCTATTCGTTTTTCAACAGCCGTCTTACATCACAGCTAACTAAACATTAAATAATTTTAAGTCGCGTTAATATATCCCGCGGTAGTTTCCACAGAAAACACAGTATCTGAACTTTTTTTTTCTTGGAGATTCTGTTTTGTCACAAGTAGTTATGGTCACATTTTAGGAAAATTTTCTCCTCTTGCTTTGCGAAGAGCGGGTACACAACTATTTAATTATAAAATAAAACGGTTCTCCACATCATGTAGTATCTAAGGTATTAATGGCATAACTTAAATCTAAAAAAGAGTATGATGCAGAAATGAGACATTTTGAAAATTAGGAATTTTCACTGCAAACCGTAACGCTTTTTTCTTTTCTGATCGTGAATGACCCCGACACAGTTTTTTCCGTCATGATATTAACAATGGTCACAGGTCAGTACTTATACTAACTTTACGAATAACTAATGAGTAGTTTTACGCCAAGAGTCAAGTCATTTTGTTTATTTTTAGATTCCAAACCATTGGAATCAATTCGAATTATACATGTAAGAAATATTTTCGTTCCCTGCCGTGCGGAGAACGGGCACGCAGCTAGTCTATATAAATAAAATTAGACTTTTCTCTGTAAATTACTTGGAAATCAAAAGTTTTGCGATGTCACACTTTTTATTGTTCAAGCATCATGTAAAAATGAATAAAGGTAATGGAATGAAATTTGGTATAATAAGTGGTTGCTCAACTCAAACATAGAGGCCGAAATTTAAAAAAAATCTTCAAATGATTTTGAGATTTTGAGAGTTTGCATAAGTTCATCTTATTAAAATTATTTCAAACTGCGTAAATCTGTGTTCTCGAAACACGTAAAAAATTACTAAAACTAATAAACTGAAGTTCCGTGACATGATAGATGATTACTCAACTTAAACTACAGGCTTATTTTTTTTTTAAATTTTCATTAGATTTTGAGATTTTGGGAAAATTCTTTTCAAAATGCGTGCAGTTTTGTTCCCACATCACGTAATAACAACTAAAGCGAATGAAATTAAATTTGGTAGCATAATAAGTGACACTCAACTGAACTACAAGCGTCGAATTTTTAAAAAATTGTGATTAATTTTGAAATTTTGAGAAAATCGTTTCAAAATACGTAAATATTTCTTCTTGCGTCACATAATGATGAATAAGGCGATCAAAATGAAGTTTGGTGGCATAATAGGTGGTTACACAGCTTAAACTATAGGCATAAAATTTTTAGAAAATCTTCGTTAGATTATGGGATTTTATAAAAATCGTTTCAAAATGCGCACACTTTTGTTCGCGCATGACTTAATAACTATTAAAATGAATGAAATGAAATTTGGTGACATGATAGGCGGTGACTCATTTGAAGCAATAAATGACGAATTTAAAAAAAAATTGAATGGATTTTGGGATTTTGTAAAAATCATTTTAAACTGCGTACATTTTTGTTCGTGCATCACGTAATAATTAAAATTTAAAATACCCATGAGTATAATAATGTAGTTGAAAAAATTATTAACGAATTTTAACTCATACTTAAAAAACTTCACCACATAACATCATTATTGTTTTCGTAATTTATGTTTCTTAAAACTAGATATTTCTCTTTCTAATAAACAGCTGTTGAAAGAGTGCGGATTAATATCCTTTTCTAACACCTTAAAGAGTAATGTCCAAATGTTATTAGTGATTCTTATTAACAAAGTTCAAAGTTATAATGTCTTTTTTTACAGCACTAGGGGCCAAGGCCCCCAGACTCGCTACGCTCGCTTTTCGTATGAGGCATTCGGCCCCTAATAAGGCTTAAAAGTACATAAAAATTTAAACTTCACACTACAGTAGACCCCCTCCCCCTCATAACACGGAATATATTTTGTTATGGGAATCCGTGTTGTACGGGTCCTGAGCTATACTCCACCTGGAGTGCGGACTCGGAAAAATTATTTGCACTCCTCAGAAACACTATGATATTTAATGTTGTCATTCAAAAGTTATATTAATTAGGAGCTAAAGCATAATAAAATCAGAACATTTATTTCAGCTGTATTTTTAATAATGTAAAACCTATTGGACACCTTGCGAATTTGCCACCCATGGCGATTTCTCATTATTTGGCGACTTGCGTACATGTAAAGTTAATAAAAGCTACGGAACAGATAGGATAGCTTGCCACCAATGGCGAGTTTTCATTATTTGGCGATTGACACATGCTCACAACATATGATTACTGTTCATTTAAGGTTACCGGAAAACCGTTATCCATATTTTCATTTACATAATCGTAAATGAATTATACATAATCGGTCATTTACATAATCGGTGCTAAGTACGCAGATTGGCGTACTTAGCACCACGTATCATACCATCTCGTGGCGCTAGCAAATATCTCAAGTGTACTGTAACTACTATAATGGCATAGTTAACGCCGCCAAATACTTCTATTGGTAGCAAATAATCCAGCTGGACCGAACCGGCTTTAAAATAATCTGCATTTTAATTATTTTTCATTTTCAAGATATTAGTTATTCTTTTTTGGAAAAACGGATAATCGCTAATTCTAAACTCCTGTTGTCTAAGCGAACTTACTATTTGAAAATTGTCAACTTTGTGTAACACATTTTGAGTTACTTATTTCATATAGTTTTTATTTTGGCGTAAAATGGGTGTATTTCTACTTCATGTTTGACAAATACATACTTAGAAACACTTTGTTGCAAAGGAATGAATGATTTGAAGCCAAATCTGGTGACCATTCTGTTTATTTTTGCAGTTTTTTATTAATATCTTCTAAAATAATTGGATTT
Organism: Cheiracanthium punctorium; assembly: GCA_038373885.1. Lineage (NCBI taxonomy): Eukaryota > Metazoa > Arthropoda > Arachnida > Araneae > Cheiracanthiidae > Cheiracanthium > Cheiracanthium punctorium. The sequence continues at coordinate 54,069 of JAWZYV010014779.1, forward strand.
TCGAAATTTAAGTCAGCTCATCAGGTTCTTCGGAATTTTTCGAATATGTGGGCACCTTAGTTGAAACTTAAATCCCCACGGTTTAAGAGGAGATAGGCCAACAAGCTTTGACAGCGCCAGCGGCCTTTATTTATTTTTATTTTTTTTAGAATAGAGAGATACCCAAATTAAATTTCAAGCTGTTCTGGAAACTCATGGAATCTTTTCGCAATCGAAAGATTTCGTTTTGTGTACACAGCTATTCTCATGTCCATGCAAACGATTTATTTGTGAAAAAAAAATGATAATAAACTGTGTAATCTGGAAAAGCTTTTTTAAACGAATTTGAATCCCAATTGTATGACGTCATATTCACTTGAAAAGGGTAATTTTGCCACGCAAATGATTTACTTTTTTGACTCTCGGAAATAAAATGGTGCTGAAAATATCGAAAAATCGCTTAAAAAGGAGGGAACGGGTGGATTTTCAGATTTTTAAAGAAGCGCAGATTGTTTTCTATATTTTTATACATGATGATGAAAATTTTCACGCGGATCGTGCAAACGGTGAAGAAGTTATTAGGCTTTTTGTTTTAACTTTGTAAATTTCAAGCGATTCTAGATACTTGGAAACGCTTTGTTGCAAAGGAATGAATGATTTTATGCCAAATCTGGGAGCCATTCGGTTTATTTTTTCAGTTTTTTATTAATATCTTCTAAAATAATTCGATTTTCGAAATTTAAGTCAGCTTAGCAGGTTCCTCGGAATTTTTCGAATCTGTGGGCACCTTAGTCGAAACTCAAATCCCCACGGTTTAGGAGGAGATAGGTCCACAAGCTTTGACAGCGCCAGCGGCCTTTACTTTTTTTTAGAATAGAGAGATTCCAGATAAGCCGCCCAGGTGGTGTAGTAGCTAAAGAACCATTCAACCATGCCTTGGATCCGAGTTCGAATATCAGCTTGGACATGAGTGTTAACTTGTTTGTCCCTTCATAGGGGCTAACTCTGGCCGTCGATTGGCTGCTCCCATAAAAAATGGTCAGGAATTCGGACATTAATAGCGAAGAATGCTTGTTGAGCAAATACCATCCCTTAGAAAAAAAAGTATTAAGGATAAGGCAAATAAATACACTAAAAATCAAAAGCACCAAAAAAATGTTTTATATAGATAAAAGAAAAGAGTTATCTATTTATTTTTGTTACAACGTTGTAATGTTGTTTTCCCCCGCCAATGTGTATTACGGGAAAGTGCGTTGTACAGGCATTGTTGGAAGTGAAATAAATATATAACCCCTTCACCTTGTCGACAAACTTGGCGACCATTTTGTCGTCTTAGCGACAAACAGAAAGTTCTCGAAACCGGTGGAATTTCGGCTCTACCTCAATTAGGATAGACGTTTTTGGAAAAGCCTAGAAAAAATGATGTCATATCTATGACATCATTTTCATCTATGACATCATGTCATCATTGACGTCACATCTGCTTTCAAATCTATAAATAAAGAAATCACTCTCATAATGAGTTAGTGTGTGATAGGCGATACGATTGATATGGCCGTTTGAAAAGTGTTATTGTTGTGCTACTTTAATGATCCGCTGTGATATGCGTTAAAATTGCTGTACTTATTTAGAGATAAAGTGCTTCGTTTCGACGAATAACGTGTTATTTTCGATTTTACAAGCTTGCTGGACTATTTTAGTCTGCACACATTGCCAGATTTAATATCATTATTCTTTTACGCAAGTTATACTATCTCAATCTGCCTTTCCTTCTTTTTTTTGAACAGCCTTTGAATTTAAACATTCGTTTAGCGGTTCTTAAAATTGTTTAATTAATTTCTTGTGTTTTAATCTAATGAATTTATTTATGTGGGTAATTTTTATCCTTTAATGTTATGAAATAATCATAATTAGAGAACTTCTTGCAGTTCTGTTCTAAGTCTATCAGATGTTTTGTTTTGCTTACACATCTACTCATATATACTGGAAGCAGAGTTAACCAGTTTTGCTTAGAAAAATAAAAAAAAGAGAGAAAATAACCTCCAGTTTTTTAATAAAGATAGCCAAAATAATAGGAATATATTATTCCTCAGTTAGCAAAATGAATATGTTAGAATAATTTTTCAAGTATTATAATTGGATTAAACTGATAAAAGAATAATTTAATATGCTAAGATAGGTGTTTGAGTAAAAAAAAAATGACAGAATCCATGATGTCACTTTGATAACGCATTCAACTTTATATTACATACACATTCCATCCATTCGATTGATAAAAGAATTTTAGAACAATTTCTTCCCCGATTTTTCTATTCCCTTCTTAATCTTTCACATTCGGTTATCCTTTCCCAAATTTTTCTTTATGTGACAACCGGACAAAATAAGCTCCGGAAATTGTAAAGCAGCCACAGAATTTCGCTTCTCGTATAAAATTCCAGTAACCACTTCAAAAGCACGTCTTTCCGCTTTCGTGACTGCTTCCATTCACCACTCGAAAGCGAGTTGCGTGGATTACCATTCCAGACTCCCACTTTTTTTTAACTGTAAAAGGTGGTAAATGAAAAATATATTTTCTCTTCCGTATTCCGCAATAGTTCCGAAGAAATTCTTGCAACTAAGAATCGACGGATCTTTATTTTCTCTTTACGGCTGTTATTAAATATCCGTTAGTGATTTGTGATTTGAGCAAGAGGGCAGTTGCAGCAGTTGGTTCGTGATTCTGCTGTTTTAAGTGAAGAGAATGTAACTAACAACTCAACGAGAAATTATTTGTAGATGGTATACAGTATAATCGAGATTCAATTTCAATTTCGTTATTTTTTTTAAATTTTTAACTGTAAAATATGTTGCTAAAAATTTCCACTTCATGTGATATTGTTAGCGATCGAAAATGGAATCTTCAATGTAACTTTTTAAAAGCTGAATTATCAAATAACTGTTGGCTGTTCTAAGCGGGTTTGTTTAACCACATTTTAATCATGGCAAAGCATTTACTAAAAACTTATCTAGTTCTAAAAATTATAAATGTCACTGTTAATTAAATTTCTTATTACATCAAAAATATATTTTTTAAACACTCAAATCCAATATTTTAAAAAAAGTTTCAAAGCCTTAAAAATCTAATAAACTATATAATAAAAGGCCCTTAGCTTAAACTGTACATGTACGAAAACCTAAAAAATGTAAATCAGTTTTAAAAAAAAAACATATCTATATTTTTTTCTCCATGAAATATTTTATGTCTGTTAAAAAGTATTTAAACTGCAACAGAAAAGTCCAGCCTTTTTCTTTGTAAATTTTAAACATGTGGTGCTGTTGTTTGATGTAGCATGATTGATTACGTATTCTCAGAACAGTCTTCCATCATGAAGGATGTGACTTTGAACATTCTCTAGGTTGAACGATCTTAGGCCAAAGAGAAAAATAAAGAACTTATCATGATATATGTGGCATGACGAATATCAGATAACGATTTTACTTTACTTAATATTTCATGTGTAAAGTATTTTAGATATTTTCTGTTATCTGTAAATTTCAGATTAATATGAATGACGACAGAATCTTTCTCCTTTCTTCCAAAAGAGAGTTGCGTTCAAATAATCACAAAAATAAGCTGTTTGAAGTTTCATTTAAAAATTTTTTTTTCAACGTAATCAATTTGTAAGGCATCACCTACACATTTACTTTTTACCTAAATTTGAAAAATAAATCAATATTTTCATCAACTTATATGATATTATGAGATTTATTTTACTACAGATATTAAATACTTCTCTTAAGTGCAAATTAAGCAATTTGACGATTTGGAATCGAATTAAAATGTAGCTTCACTATTAAGAAGCTGAACATAACAATGTGCAGTTCCAGACTGATTCATTTCGTTTGATTCATTAATTGTTTATTTTTACTTAATAATTATGACGACGAAGTTATCTTATAAAGGATGTTTTTATCCGCTCTTATATTAAACGAGGAATGTTTGTGTGTGTGTGGGTGTGTGTGTATGTCCGAACGATCTCGAAAACTGCTCTAAGGATTCTTTTTAAATTTCGTACCTGGGAGTTTTTTGGGCCCCTGAAACCATTGAGCTAGGTCAATTGATTGAAAAACTCTAAAACGCTCGAAATTTAAAATTTAAAATTTTTGGACGGTAGCGCCATCTATTGAGCGTTTGAAAAACACACTTGATGCAATCTTCCTAATAGGGACGCTCAAATAAGTTTGGGGCGCATTAAAAAATACACGCCATCAATATATAATAGTAAAAATTAATTTCGCAAAGAAATAAAATAAATGGAACTTGATATTTAGTACACAGACAAATAAATATTTTAGTAACTAGATATGTTACACCATTCAGCTACATAAATTTGTTTAGAATTAAAAAGTTATTTTTATTTCAAAATATCGTCCCGGTAACCAGCGAAAGAAAAAGAGAAAAGAGTCTTCATTGCCATCCCCGCAAGTATCTTGATGTAATATACGTAAATAATTTAATTATTCTTAATTCATTGTTATTAATACAAAACTATTCGTAAATCTTATGTGAAAAATTGCCTGAATTTATTACAATTATCCTTTTGTAACTAACGTAAAGCTAAATGTATTTTCGCGTATATACTAAAACAGTAAATATTTTTCATGTATTTTATTGATCCATATGATGCGAATTTCAAAAGTGCATAAAAGTTTCAGCTTAGCCGAATAATTTAAATGAAAATGACACCCTTTCCAGTCATTCACAGTAAGAAAAAAGATCCTGTGACGTAACATGAAAATTCCATTTTTTTTTAATAACGGCACTAGGTTGAATTCTATTTTAACTGCCTTATTCCGCCAAGTTGACGATAAATATTTAAATGTAGTTACCCTGACGATTTTTTTTTTTTTAATGGGTCAACCGTTTATAATGAAACGATGTTCGAAACTCCGATGAAAAAATGATACGATCGATTCCTAAATTGGGCTCGCAGCCGATATTCACATTAATTTTGCAGATGATCAGCCATCAGTTTAGTTTTCATTCACTGCAGTTGATGATTTCAACTCATTTATTTTATCATCGTATGGACAACCTTTTAAAAGTTGCGGGCAGAACTTTACGATAGTGGCCTCCTGGGCCTGACTTCAGGATGTTAGCGAAATCGCGGGCCGTATAATTTGGATTTATATGGAAGTTTGAATGTTTTATATAGGTTTTATACAGGGTTTTGACTTGTTCTGAGGGCTGGTCCAAAAGCCATGGCGGGCCCCATCCGGCCGCAGGCTGGGAGTGATAGAATGTCTACACTCAGAATATTTAATATTTACCCACTTAAAATCAAATAACTTCATATTTAATTTTTATTATACATCGAAATTCGAATTGTATAATCTGCAGAAACATTTCGTATTCGAAACATTTCGTTTGGTATCAACATCCTCTCCTATATCCATGCTTAATGCATAGAAAACCGTTTTATTTTTGAAAAAAAGTTAAACTGAGTAGTAATTTAGAAAAGCTATCTTAAGCGAATTGGAATCGTAATTTTTCCTCCAAAGCCTGATAACCGTGACTTCAATGTAACGTCAATATCACTTGCAATTATCAGATTTTTTGTTTCTTTTTTTTTTTGTTTCTTCTTTTCCTTTCTTTTTTTTTTTTTTTTCTTTTTTTTTTTTTACATAATTATGATAATTTTCAGGCTGATCGCACCAACGAACCGCGTAAATTTTAAGTTATTAGACAATACATTTTTAATCGGTTTGGATTAATGATGGTAAAAGTTTTATTTTGAGTGGTTGAACTTGAATTGTGACAGAGTCAGGGATCAGCGTAACTATATAGGAGCGATGTATTTTTGATTTATTCGAGGTTAGAAGTCCATTTTCTTCAGTCCATCCGTTTGTTTTATTATTGTCAACGTTTAAGTAGTTGTTAGGGTTATTATAAAAGAATATTTTTTATCTATTATGTTTTTGATTTCATGATTTCGAAGTGTCCTTTTGTACTAATAATTTAAATTGCGTTACACTTTTTATTTTCTTAAGCGTGAGTTTATAAAAGAAAATTATGTTTAAAGCATATTTATGCAAGATTATACTTTTATAGCATCTATATTTATGTAATGCTATATGGCTAATGTATGCTATATCGCTAATAATCTACAAAGCTGCCACAAATGTGGATACTTACTATCATAGTTTAAAACTTTTTAACATGGATTGCATTCACCCTGGAGCTTTGCATTTTTCTGAAGAGTAAAAACAAAAATTAACCGAAACCATTTTGGGGACTGTAAGATTGATGTAGGACATTCCGAATTTCCTAATGAATTGGTGTGGTTGTTTCTTCGATGTCACCCACATTTCAAAGAATTCAAAATTTGAAAGCATACTTTACAATGGCTTTGTTCACAGTATATGACGAGTGAAACTATTAACGCTTTTGGTGTGTACTGCTACGTTGCGAACAGTGTATTTTCGCAGACTTGGTGGACTTGATGAATTTTTTTTATAAACTCATTCATCTGACAGTTCAACCAACTCAAATTCTTGATTCTGAATTTGAACGTCCTCAATATGGACAGATATATTTCTGAAGTATCGCACAAGATCTTCGCTGATACCCTCGCTGATCTGCTACAAAAGGAAAGGAGGCACCTTACGTTAAACTACTTTTTGCTCAACTCTGATGGCACCGACCATCGAATATTTAGTATCCCTCTTCAAAACAAAGTATATGCCATTGTAACATTGAATGCCGACCGAAGCTTACCTGATAATGTATGGGTGATCCGACAACGATGAACATCTTTGGCAACCATGAAGATTATTGATACGTGCCAAGGCATTTACGTATTCATTATTTTACACTTAAGGAGTCTTTAGATTCTGAGCATGGTTCAGTAACCTGGTACTCAAGTGTTATACGAAGAATGTTGCGTCCTTATCATTGTACATTTAAAACAAAATTATAAAAACATCAGCTATTTATGTGCATTTCTATATTATGTAAAATTGTTTTTGTAGAGTTTTCTTAAAATATGACACATTACGAAGACTTTTTTTTTAAGATAATTAAAATTTTGAGTTCTGAAATAGGTCGCTGGACTTTTAACTATTCTTTCTGTTATTGCTATTTTAAAAACAGGCTCCATTTATCAAACATAAATAGTAAATGACAATTCAAAGAAAGTTCAAAATTCAAAAAAAGGCATAAAAAAGATTACTTTTAGAAAAAAGGTCCACTTTTAAAATTGTAATGATATCGAATGCATGTTATGAAAATTTCTTTAATTACAAAGTTTTTATTATCCACCCAACAAGACTATTAGAAGAAACAGCATAATTTTATCTTTAAAATTGAGTGAGTTCAACTTAATTGATAATGGAACTGTGTGCGTAGGTATCGTTTACTAAAATGGAAATGGAATTTTGTGGGAAATAGAAAAAACTAAGAGACCATATAAACTGAAATTGATGGCAGCATGCTTCACTAAGATCCCATAAGACAGACTACTGTTTACGTCTATCTATTAAGGACTTTTTTATGACAATTGGGATTGGTTGTACACAGATCGTATTTTTTATCTAAAAATATACATTATAAACTTGTACATTATCCCAACTTTCACAGAGGAATTAGTCTTTTAAGTGATAAAATGTGGCATAAATTCATTTTTATCTGTATCATAATTGGTTTAAAAAAACAGTTATCTGGTTTTTATAATGGTATTGTTGTATGGAAAATAAAAACTATTTAATTGAGGAAATTTTCATAGGGGGGATCGTATACAAATGCTGAAAGTGTGACTTTTTTAAAATCCACAACAGGAATGTTTTCTTAAAGTAGTTTTTTTCCTACTTTATTTTGAACATTTTGTCAATTTACACTGCGCACTTATCTGTAATGGATAAAGAGTTAAAGCGTGTTAACACGTTTTTGGGACATCCTGAATATTTGAAAGAAACATAATTTTCTTCTTTAATATTGAATCCGATATTCTCTGATAACTTTAAAAATTAGTGGTTTGAATAATGTCAAATCTCATAATCTGGTTCATGACATATGCTACTGAAAAGCCAGTAATTTTTGAGACCTTGAAAATATCTAAATGGAAGAAAGCTCTTTTTGAATATAACTTTTCACAGTTATGGCGTTTTAGAGCTATCGAACATGTATTATATAAATTTAATACTTTTTGTGAAGATTTCATGGAATATGCATGAATTGTGACATTGTTCAAAGTTATATTTATGCATACTTCAAGAATTTTGGAAATTGAAAAAGTTTATTTTGCTGGTGTAGTTTATTAGCATTTCGTTACCTGTGTATTTTTACTTTCGAAAGACAATTATAATTTTTAATATAATTTTTAAATATATTTTAATAATTTAATAATTTTTAAATAGTAATTTTATTGCTATATACCTAATATCATTTTCGGAAAGAAAGAAACTAAAAAATATTTAGTTTCTGAAGATACTTGTTAAGTATAAAATAATGTTGCATCATAAAATATACCTTTCATAAAAGTGACAAAAAATTAATTATCACCATAATTATCCCAGCAAAATAAGATAATATCACGTTAAGCGATTTATCATACTGTAAACATACGAAGAACATCATGAACATCCATGCAATTTGAGGTAAATTTCTTATTTTTGCTCAGGAACTAAGAAGAATAAGAAATAGCTAAAGAAAATGAAGTCTTCATTTTTCAAAGAAATTTATCATTGACTGTGCATTTTGATAGGAAAACGATGTTTTTTAAACATTTAATATAAAGTTATTACAAAGGTAACATCTGTTAATGCATGTAAAAATAGAGTGCAGTAGTCTCTAAAAGCATAATTTCAGAAGAAAAATTTAAAAAAACTAATAAAGAATGAAAAATTGTTTTTTTAATAATTATAAATTTTATGCCTAAAAGAATTAAATATACATAAAGTGGCTGGGTTTGAGTTTTGGAACCGATTAATTATGCTTTAATTCACAACAAATTGTTACGTCAAATTGTCAATAAAGGATGTTCCTGAATAACTCGACTTTGTTTCACTACATTCCCAATTCCTTAATTGTAAATTAGAGATTTGTGTCCTTTTGAATGAATTTTCCTGTACACCCATCTACCTCTTATTTTCTGTTTATAATGCTCTTATATTAGTAAATATTAGTATCAAACTGCAACGTTGCTTCCCTGACTGTAATGAGTGCGTATTGGAAAATGCAGATTTACAGGCATTGTTGTAGTTCTAGCAAATCTATGACGCTTGAACTTGATGGTGAATAAGTCGACTGTTGTGTGATTTGGCGGCCGAATGACGTTTCTTGAATGTGCTGGAATTTTCAGTTCATCTTGATCAGGATTAAAATTACAAGGAACTTCTAAAAATTTCTTTACCAAACTGCAACGTTGCTTCCCTGCCTGTAATGAGTGCATGTTGGAAAATGCAGATTTACAACCATTGTTGCAGATCTAGCAAATCTACGACGCTTGAACTTGATGGCAAACAAGTCAACTGTTTCGTGATGTGGCGACCGAATGGCGTTTCTTGAATGTGCTGGAATTTTTAGTTCATCTTCTTTAGGAATAAAAGTACAAGGAAATTCTAAAATTTTCTAAGTGATGTGATGTACTTTTAAGAAATTTATTAAAAGAGAGGGACCTCAATTACTCTGGTTGATAATGTTACAGACAGCGGATAAGCCTTCAGAAGCGGAGTGCTTCTGTTATAAGCAGTTACTAAATCTTAGTGTTTCGAATTTCTGCAAGCCCTCTACTTTTGTGGTACACCCACTCAAAAAAGTATTCGAGTAGAAGTGAAATTTCCTATTTTAGATTTGAAAATAATTATTGAGTTTTTTTAAAAACACACAGCTCGACAGAAATATGGAAAGTTATAATTATACTTGGCCTAATTCATATTCTATGATGAATAATTTTTAATAGACGAAACCAACGTAGGAAGTTTATCTCTTACACGAATACTTTTTTAAGAGGGTGTACCAATAAAACGAATTTTTTAAAAATATTCGTTGAATAAAGTTTATTTTCTAATAATCCCGCTTATTGAAGTACACTCTATAACAAATAAATCGACGCACCAAGAAGGAGGTGTCCGATTGAGACGAAAATTGGTGGATAGGAAGACAATGTACAGATTAGTAAATGATTAAAATTTCAGAACAATTGAATAATTTATTTCAAAATTACAGTAACAAGTTCAATAAGGTGTTGACCCGCCGCTAGCCTGGATACAAGCTGCCATACGGCGTGACATAGACCGATACAGCTCCCGGATGGTCTCCTGCGGTATTTCCGGGCAAATTCGCTCAAACTGTCGAACGAAGTCATCAACAGTCCGTGCCAGATGCAATCGCCTTCCCATCATATCCCAGACATGCTCGATGGGAGAGAGATCTGGCGATCTGGCAGGCCAAGGAAGAGTTTGACAAGCTTGCAGACAGTTTAGAGCAACACGAGCCGTATGTGGTCTGGCATTGTCCTGCTGAAAAACCAGCCCAGGGCACTGCAAAAGGAACGGTAGCAAAACAGGTCTTAGGATGTCGTCCACGTACCGCTATGCAGTAAGTATACCTCTAATGATGACCAAAAGGGTCCGGCTGTCAAAGGAAATGGCACCCCAGACCATAATGCCTTGTTGAGGGCCCGTGTGGCGTGCAATACTGAAAGCAGGATCCCCCCCCTCTGGCCTGTGCGTCTCCAAACACGTCTTCGATGATCGTCAGGACACAGTTGGAAGCGGGATTCGTCGCTAAAGACTATACGTCCCCAGTCGACATCATTCCAACCTGATCGAGCCCTGCACCACTGTAAACTGGCTCGGCAGTGTGCAGGCGTGAGTGGCAGGTGGCGTAACGGTCCTCGCGAGCGTAGATTTCGCTCTCTAAACCGTCTGTGAATGGTCATGATGGACACTGAAGTTTGGGTTGAACGTCTAATGAATTATAGAGATGAAGAAGGTGCTGTGACAGCTGATCGGACCATCACTCTGTCCTCACGATCTGTTGTAGCCCTAGGTCGACCGCTACCATCCTGAGGCTGCACTGTGCCATTTTCCACCCATCCTTGCCAGCATCTTCGAATCGTCGCATCGCTTCGACTCAAATGACGAGCGATTCTCCGATTAGTCCAACCGGCCTCTTTCAATCCAATGATACAACCTTCGTCAAACTCTGACAGTTGCTCGTAATGAGCACGAATCCTGCAGCGAGGCATTTTTTAAGTTGTTGAAAGGTCATCTGAATCGTAATCAAACCGAAAGTTTTAATAACCGTTGAAGAACTGCTCCTTATATACGTCTGCTGGATGCGCAGTTCCGATGCGCTAGAGATCAAACTATTCATTCATTGGACACCAAATTTGAATCATTTGCATATCTGTTCAAAACATTCATGCATACGAAATTTCAAAGCAATTGGATGATTGTCTTGGCGCGTCGATTTTTTTGTTGTAGAGTGTATTTAACCATCACACATTTAGCGAAATGGAAAAATCCTGATAGCAGATAAAATATTGTCTTTCTTGTTCTTCCCCTTCAATTTAGAAAAGCAAGCTTTAATGCCTTATTACACGAGCAAAATTTCAAGCAATTTGGTTGCCGCAACCAGTTGCGGAAGCTTCTTTCCAGCGGTTACCTAGGGAACCGTCAACTCCAACTTTTTCGTGAAGAGGCGAAAATATTACTGATTCCTGGAATACCAGCTAATCGTAGTGCTTCCTATTCCTACATCACAAGATGGCGAGACTCAGCGATACCGATCGTTGTGATGAGCGAAGAAGAAATGTCTCTTAAATGGAACAACGATATGGAAATAGTTCTGATTGAAAACATTAATGAAATTCCACATTTATGGAACCCTCGAGATCCTTAACCACTTGACTACAGCTACGCACGTGCGTACGTGGTTCGCACTACATGTGTAGCGCCGGCTACGTACGCTCCGTGCATACGCTCCGTAAAAAATACATCCGTGTAATCCGTGTATTCACGGAATACACGGATTTTTTTGTATTGTGAAAAAATCCACATTTTTTCGAAATACAAAAAAATAATCATATCGTTCCAAGGGCAATGAAGTTTTCTTATGTCTTATTGGGGAGATATGATGCTTTTTTTCCATATGGGATCACGTGGACACTTTGAACCAATAGCATACCGGAAACGTTCACTCCACGAAGGATGGGCGATAGAACTGATTATCTACGAGGATTCTTTTTGTTGCTTTGTTAGTGTTTAGAGTAAGTACGCGTTATAAATTTTAGACCACTTGAGCGTTTTCGTTTCGAATTTCATTTAAGAATTTGAAGGAAATATGGATGACAAAAATAGTAGTGGGTCAGAATTTATTCCAGATGAAGAAGAAAATGAGTCGAGCGCATCTGAATTCTTCGATATAAGTGATGTCGAATTATTTACTCATATTAAGTTCAAACTCACACCATAAAAATACACTAAAAGTTAAACAACCTATTCCTGAAAAGAGAATCACCATTGGATTTAAACTTATCCCAAACATGAGAATAGGAACCACTAGACATACAAACTGGATGGACTATAAATGAAAGACTCAATAATTGCATATTTATTAATATTGTGTGCTTAGTTATATTACAATGACATAAGTTGCTTCTATATCATTGCATATGTGATTAGTGTGCTAAAACTAAGGGGAAGTCTACCAATCGAAGCCGTCTACCATCGCCAACCTGGACATTAAAACACGCAAGGGGAAGGAATGAATGGGGTAAGCCCCTCTGAAGTGTAACACGAGGGGAGTTTTAGTTTTATTTACATCTAATTAACATTAGTAATTCCATTAACTAATTAATTAGCCCTAAAATAAATTTTAATATAATTAACACAATTTAGTTAGTTAAGACTCATAGATCAATAAACAAGAAGTTAGGAGATTTGAAAACGTATGGTATGGCCATATATATATGCTTAGCACAAAATATCCCTTAGTTAACATTTTTTATTTCGTGATGAAGTAAAGAAATTTTCGAACTTTTTGGTGTATCAAGAAAATTTTTTGGAGTGAGAAACTTTGCTCCCATGCCTCGTAATTGCCATTCCTGGAATTTGCGCACCCATGCGCTAATCATACAAACGGACTGAAAAAAATATTAAAATCACTTTTAAATACATTAGTCTTGTTCTAAATAAGTATAAATAAGTAGGTAATTTTTAATCCGATTTTAGTATTCTTTAAAAATGCTTTATTTTTATGTCGGGAAAATGCAATAGCAAACAAAAATAAGTTAAAATGTTTGTGATAGTAGTATGGGGGCCCCAAAATAACCTCTTGCCCGGGGGTCCCGACAACTTATGATCAGGCTCTGGCCGCCACAAAATAATTTATCATCAGTCATAAATGTGTACTTGACAATAGAATTAAAAAAAAAGATTCTATATTTCCAAATGTGGAAATTCTTTAAAATAAAATACAATTATACTACGAAATTGATTTCAAAATCAATCGTTTGCCTCGATTTGAGTCGTCGTTTGTCTCATTCGACACAACATGAGTGTTGCGATATTGTAAGTTTTAAAACGTGTGCTGCTGTTAAGTTTATATTATGTTTATTTCCCTATTAGTAGAGTCTCTAAATCACACATAACATTATTTTAATTTTGATGCATCCCATGGAAAAATAAAAGAAACAGATCAACATATCGGCCACTAGATCTCGCCAGAAAACGGCGTGAACAGTCACTTCAAACTTTAGTCATATCAGCCCAACTCAGGTTGGCCGAGTGGTTATGACGCTGGCCTCCCAACCCAAAGATACCGTGTTCGATCCTAGCACCGGACGTTTGATATAACTTGAAATTTCAGCGTAGAGGGGAAAATACGTGGAAAAATAAAATATGTGGGGCGAGTTCGCGATGCCCCGTGTATTTAGGGAAAATTTTTTAAGCTTGCTATGTCAAGCTTAATGCAAGCTAGGCAAGTGTAAACTAGAACACTTGATTCAAGCTTGCATTAAGCTTACACGCTTGAAATTTTCAAGCTTAATTCAAGTTTATTGACTTGATAAACCGAGCTTGCTGCATGTTTGATGCAAGTTTATGCAAGTTTGCTGTGCTGTCTGGGTACCCTACTGTATCAGTGCTCCCAATTCTGCCGGAGAAAATGGGCCTAAAACCAAAGTTAAAAGTATCCACAAATGGATAACAATATTTTCAAGCTGAGAAAAAAAAAAATTTTTTTTTTTTTTTTTTTGGGGGGGGGGGCATTTACGTGCTTGTGCTGCTGAAATATGCTTATCTGCTAATGCTCTTTGAGACATTTGGACATTCATTTCCAATTTACAAAATACTTCGGTATTGCCAGTTTTCCAAGATCTTCTTCTCCAGCAGAGTAGGCAACAGTGATACAGTGGGGTTATAGCGACAAATCGCCGAAGAAGTGAAACTTTTCTCGTACGCAAAATCCCATAGGAGAAACTGGTTTTCGGAGAGTCTGTACTTATCCCAGTGAGCCATTGGTAAACTAATGCTAAATGTACAAAAAACCACTACTTCGTAACTCTTAGAATATCACCTCTTCACGCAAGTTTTTCGCAAATCGCAATACTCAGCTATGAAGTTTCTCTTCATTTCGAAGAAAAACGATAACGATTGCTAGAAATGGTGCCTTATATAAAACAACTAAAAACAAAAAAACAAGTTAAACAAAAACAAGTTAAACAAAATAAAAAACAAGTTAATACGTGTAAACAATCTTCCATAAACGTAAAATGGATAAAAAAATTGGTTAATAACTTTTAAATTATTTTTATTAACACTCTCCGGAATTCGTTTTTCAATGCATCTCTATGCGTTCTTCAATCATCTGGGATAGTGAGGGGGCGTGGCAGGCTTCACTTTCCTAGCACTGCGTAGCGCAGCATGGGCGCCTCCATATGTTAAACCTTCTTGGTTCATATGGAGAGAACCAGGGATCCGCTACCTACTCTCTAGTGTCCGCGAAATCGACTATTATGCAGAGGAGTTTTAAAGTTTGCAGCTGGCATCATGTTGGATGGCCGCAGACCTCTCCATGTCTTTGAAAGAGCACGGTGACTGGTGTAAGGTATAGGGAAGAGGTCTT